>PVKN010010200.1:0-22906 GCA_004027915.1 Capromys pilorides
TTTTCTTCCACAGCATCATCTCCTGTGTTTAATTTGGGTGGGCTTGGGCCCTGTGACTGCATCTTACTCCTTGTTATCATTTTGTATGGCAGTGAGCTATGTACTTTGGTGAAATTATGCTGTTAGTAACTGTGGGGGTTTGTTCTGGATCCACCCAGCTTGTTCCCCTCCAGTGGTGCCTGGCTGAGAGTTGCAGCTCAGTTCACTGGCTGCTGTGAGGCCTTGTGGGTCTGAACTGTGGGTGGAGTCAGAGTTTTGGAGTTGAGTCCAAGGATGGACGCAGGCTGAGGGTCCTTACCGGGCTGGCACAAGGCGAGAGGGGTTGGTGGATAGGTTCCGGACTATAGTTCAGTTGGGCTTGTGCAGGGAGATTAAAGAAAGTTTCAGAGATCCTTACCTGGCAGGTGTGCTGGTCAGACCAAACGGGGTGGGCTACAGGCGCGGCACGGGACAGGCGCAAAGAGCGCCCTGGACCAGCGTCAGCTGCGGATGAGTTCCAGGCGTGGTGGCGCGGGACCGGCGTCAGCTGCGGATGAGTTCCAGGCATGGCGGCGCGGGACCAGCATCAGCAGCCGATGAGCCCCAGGCGTGGCAGCGCGGGACCAGCGTCAGCTGCGGATGAGTTCCAGGCGTGGCGGCACGGGACTCTTAACCTTATATTATAGCAATCTTAATTAGCATAAACATGTAAACTTGAATAATAATTTTAAAAATTGCAACAATACCCCAACCCATTTAAATGGTTGCTCTCCAAACATCAGAAAATAACAGATGTTGATGAGTCTGTGGAAAAATTTGAACCCTTGTGCTATGTTGATGGGAATGTTGTGTAGTACAGATGCTAGTGAAAACAGTATGACAGTTCTTCAAAAAATTAAATGTGGAATCACTATATAAAGCAGCAATACCCCTTCTGGGTATATGCCCAAAGAAATGTGAAGCAGGGTCTCAGCGATATCTGTACATTAATATGTATAAGCAACTATCGTGGTGGCCAAAAGGTAGGAGTAATCCAAGTGTCCTGTGGATGAATGCATAAATGAAATGTGGTATACAACAGTGGAATGTTATTCAGTCTCAGAAAGAGAAGGAATGCTGCCATTTCCACAGGATGGATAAACCTTGTAGATTGTTAGGGTTTGGACCTAGGATGTGCTCCAAGAGTCTCACCTGTTCAGTTGTGGGGTAATTGGAGTATGGGATCACTGTCCACATTAGTGATTCAATCCCTGGGGAATCCACAGCAGAATATGCTGTTAGGAAGTGGGACTTGGTGGGAAGAGCTGGGCCACTGAGGCATGCGTGACCTGGAAGGCTACATCTCTCTTCCCAGCTCCTGCCTTCTCTTTGTGCACCCTGGACTCCCTGATGTGAGCAACTGTCCCCTCCACAGTATCCCTCTATCATGACTTTTCTGCCTTGGAGCCAGCTGAGTGTGGACTGAGATCTTTCAGTTGTGGGTAATAGGTGTTTTGTCCCAACAAGGAGAAAGTGACTAAGACAAGGATATTACACTAAAATGGATCTGTTGCAAAAGGACGCACTTGCATGATTGCGTTTACATGAGGTTCCTAGAATAATTGTATTCAGAGACAGAAAGTACAGTGCTAGTTGTCAAGGGCTGAGGGCAAGGGAGGAACGAGGAGTTATTTTAATAGGTATAGTGTTTTAGTTTTATGAAGTTAAAAAGCATTCTGGAAAAAATGCACTATGAGTGTTTAAGTACCATTGAAACTGTGCAGTTAAAAATGATTAGAGTCCCACATTTTATTATATGTATTTACCACAATTTAAAAAATAGAATAAATCCTCTCAATGTCATTTTTTCATAGCCCTTTTCATAAGTTAAATACAAAAATAAGTGAATAAAGTTATTTTCTCTTTTTTGTCCAGTACTATTGCCAGTTTCAAAACAAAACTGGTACCGAGTACGTATCTTGGTGAGCAGCCCAGTAGCTCAAGGCATAGCTCTTTTCATTGTGGTAGCCCATGTGGAACCAGTGAACTGTGTGTAACTTAATTTTTTAGGAAATGTTTATATTTGTTTTTTGTAGACAGGGTCTCCCTGTTGTAGTCCAACTCATGGCGATCTTCCTGCTTTAGCATTCTGAGTGCTGGGATTATATGTATGTCACCATGCCTGGCTTAATTATGTTTTTAAGTTGATCCTTTTCCCTTTGTCAATACATTGTGACTATTGTCAGGTAAAATATTACCCCTATGCTAATGCTCCATAAATATAGCCAAAACGGCAGATATGAAAAGGACAATTGCAGTGTTAATATTGCCTTCCTGATGGAGTCGTCATTATATGCCTTGATACTAGGTGACTTTCAACTACCAGGCTGCCTGATTAGACAGTCATGTGCGTACCACTGGTTGCTTAAGCCAGTGGGAACATTTTAGATCTGGTGTTACCTTAGTAAGAAATGTATGATACTTTAAATGATAACATTCTTCCATTTGGAGTTATTGTGGTGTGGCCTGTGGGGATGAGGCTAGCTGCCACCTGATAATGAAGGCCAAATGATTAGGGGAGTATAGTCCTTGCTTCTAGAGCCCCTGCCCTGTCCATGACTCGGATAGTATGCATGAGTGCCCTAACCTGTTTGTTCCTCAGTTTTCTCAGGTGTGCCGTGGTGCTTATTTTGAATGTGTTCAGGGACAGTTTTCTGAAAGAGGATATTGCTCCCTTGAGGGTTGTTTAGAAAATTAAGAGTAACTTGTAAAGCCTTGGTGTAATGCTTGGTGCATACATAGCAGTTAGATGTTTACAGTCTCGCCTGCCAGGCCCATGGTATTAGACTCAGAGTCTAATACCACAACTTCCTCCTCTACTGTAGCTGTTTTCCCATAGTGGCATATGTGTTCAAAGTAAATTATCCAAGTGTTATGTGTTGTGTCTGGATGTCATCCCCCAAAACCTCAAGCAGTCATGGGGGGCAGCTTTTTGAAGGTGGCTAAATTTTAGAGTTTATGATTGATTGATGGTCCAGTTCTGGGAGTAAGGATGTGAGTGCTACATCTGCCCTAAGTTGGATAGCCTGCATACCATATAAGAGAGAGAAAGAGGTTTGTCCATCTCTCCCTTATTTTTGCTATCTTCTGGCATGGCCCTTCTGCCATGTGCCATTCTGCATTAAAACTAGCTCATTATGGACTGAAACCTCTGTGACCTGTGAGCTAAATAAACCATTCTCCTTTTAATTTTGGATATTGGATGTTTTGTCTTACCAGTGAAAGAAAAGTAAGACAGAATTTGCTATCAAAAGTGGGGTCATTGCTAGGACTATACCTAGCCAAGTGGTTCAGGAGTCTTTGGGAATGGTTTATGAGAAGACTTCTGAAAGGTTCAGAGATAGTGGCTTAAAAGGTAGAGCTACAACACCTTAGAGTGTCTCTATGGGAGATTCTGAACAGAGTTGAGAAGACCAGAAGGCTGATAGAAATTCTGCTCATAAAGACCAGGCTTGAGATGTTTCTGGTAGGAAGAAGGAGTATATTGCCTGTGGGACTCCAGATAATGTGTTATGGCTTGGCAGAAAGTTTGTCTGCATTTTGCTCACGTTCAAGGACTTTGCCTGAGACTAAGATTAAGAATGATGGACTAACTAATGTTGAGATTTCAAGGCAGTTAAATGTTGAGGTTGTGGCATGGATACTATTGGAAGTTTTTAGCTACATTTACTTTGAGAATCAAGAGCAAAGAATGCAGCAGAATAATTTAGTATGTTGTGAGTTTGGCCAGAAAGGAAGCTCCAGTAAAGCTGTGAATTGCAAAATAGAGGAGAGATCTTATTTCTGAGAAGCAGTAGCCGAGTGGAAAAGATGGCCTGAGGGTATCACGAGAAGCAGCAAGACTCTATGCTTTGTAGCCTCAAAATTGCAAAAGCAAAAGACCTTGCTTTGAGAAAAAGCTACTTACCATGATGTTCCAGAGTGGCGGCAGCTTAGAAAAGTTTTTCCTCAGAATTGGATTCATAGCCCTCAGTGATCTAGGTACTTGACCTCTACAGCTAAGAGAGGTGGAAGCTTGGTACTGGCTGCTGCTCCAGCTGGCAGCAGACCTTGGCATCCATTATCCTTGCAATGCTGCTTTTAGGTGCATATAGAATGAAAGAGTTGTGGGGTCAGGAAGGCTTGCATGCAAATTTGAGAAGGCCTGGGGGCCTTGCAGTGTGCTGATGAGAGGACAGTGTGTGAAGTCGTGAATGTGAAACCAAAGGTATGGTAGAGACTTCAGAAGTTTGGAGATGCCAACAGCAAGAAAGGGAGCAGAGTTGGCTGAAGAGAAAATTCATGGGAGGTACAACTGCCACAAGTGCTTTGGGGAGGAGCCACCCCAGCCTTTTGAAGTTCACATCTTATCACAGGTTGCCTTGGATGGTGCACTTAGGACTACAGGACTTACAGTTTGCCCAGCTGGATTTTAGACTTAGTTTGGTCCCATTCTTTTGTATCCCCATGTTTGTAACTTTTGGAATAGAAATGTCCTCTCTTGTGCCATTGATTGTTGAAGTGTTTAACTTTCCTTTTATACAGGGCTCATAGCTAGGAGTTTGCCTTAAATCTCAAAGGGGATTTGGGACTTGGACTTTATAGCAATACTGAAACTGTTAGGACTTTGACAATACTTCAAGATGGCCTACATCGCTTACACATAAAGGGATATACCTGACCCTTTCTGGGGCCAGAGGCAGAATGTTATAGTTTGTGTTTGGATGTTCCCTCAAAGCCTCATGCAGTCATGGGTTGAGCTTTTTGGAGGTGGCTGAACCTAGAGTTTGTTATTGATTCCTTTCCAGTGCTGCGATTAAGGCGTGAGTGCTATAACCACTCTAGAATGGGTAGCTTGCATAGAGTATGAGAAATAGAACGTTGTCTCCCTCTCTCCCTGTCTTTTATTGTTGCTTTTTTTTTTTTTTTTTTTTTTTGTAGTGCCAGGGATCAAACTTAGGATTTTGTGCTTGCCAGGCAAGTGCTTATTCCACTGAGCTGTCTTCCTGGCCACGCTTATTGCTTCTGCTTTCATGGTCTTCTGCTGTCATGAACTGTAGTTCCTCTGCCATGCCACCCTGCTTTGGAGCCAACCAACTATGGATTGAAACCTCTACTAACTATGAGCTAAATAAACCTTTCCCTTTTTAACTTTGGGTGTCGGGTATTTTGTCTCAGTAACTAGAGAAAATTAAGACACTAAAGATGGAACAATGGTGAAGCAGTTATAAATATGTATTGATTAAATAATTCTTTGAATTGCAAGTGAAATCTGAAAATATAATTGTTATTTGTTTACATGCTGGTATATGCTTGAATAAAAAATGCATGTTGCAGAATGAAGTTAGACAAGCATGTCCTAAAGTCTTTTTTTTTTTCATTTTGAGACAGGGTTTTACTACATAGGCAAGGGTGTCCTCAAATTCACAACAGTACTGCCTCAGTCTCCCCGAGTGGTGGGATTATGGGCATGTACCACCATGCCTGGCTCTGAAGTAAAAATGTTATCTAGGACCAGGAAAGTCTAAAACTGTGTTACAGAAACTTTAAAAAAGTTTGAATGGCTGGGGAGATAGCTCAGTAGAATAAGTGCTTGCCTGACAGGTGCAAGGACCTGAGTTCAATCCCTGGTTCCACAAAAAAAAAAAAGAAGTTTGAAATACAAGCTATTGACCAAAAAGACTTCAGCTCCCTTTAGTTGTTGTAGAAAATGTTGAGTATAAGTGGTTTAACAGTGCCTTTTAAAACCCTCTCACCCAAGGACATTAACCAGCCATTCACATCTGCAACAAACAGCTTTATTGACGGATGGTGCTCTCCACTTGATGCTACCAGATCAAAGTCCTTTGTTCCTTTATTCACTGAATACACTTATGCTTATAAATCTCAAGTTTTGAAGCCACGTGGTTACAGAAGATGTTTCTAACCTGTATTTCATTACTGTATTTCATTTGAGCCATGGCATTGTGTAAAGCATTGGTATTACAGCACTGTTCCACAGAAGCGCTGTCCTGCTTTAGTCTGTTTTCTTCACAGGCTTCTCAGACTCTCTGGTCCCCTCCTCCCCCCACACCCATCAGGATGTGCAGCAACATCTGGGACTGTGGTTGGTTATCACAGCTGGAAGAGCACTGTTAGTGTTAGCTGGGAAGAGGGAAGGGATACTGCTGAACATACTGCAGAGCCCAGGACAGCCCTGGGCCACAGGAAGCTCAAGCACTCCTAGAGGGAAAGAATGGAAGCCCTGTCCCGGAGAGCACTTTCTGATGTCTTTTGCTCAAATCTCAGCATTTTAATTACCTTTCTTAATTGTTACCCACTCCATGAAAGCTGGTTCTGACCTTTGCATTCACATAATCGCTTTTGAATCCCAAGCAAGGTGCTTTCAGACCTTAGTCCTTTTACTTTTATTATATGGTGTTGGGAATCAAACCCAGGGCCCTGTGTGTGCTAAGTGTAGACATCTACCCTCAGTTTAATACTTTATTTTTAATCTTATAATTGGTTCTTTCCTTTGTTGAATTCCACAAGTGTAGGCTCTAAGTCTTGACTCATCTTTGTTTCTTGCAGTGTGATTTAGATATAGTAGGATGCATTATCTGTTGGAATGCATGAGCAAATGTTGCCTTGAAGGTTTGCCGTGTGCTGACACAGCACAGCCAGGCCAGCTGCCCTGAATGCTGGGTGGGTGGAGAGCACGCTGTGTGGTGGGAGTGGAGGGAGACTTGCAGTGTGTTGGAGTCGGGCTTGAGTGGTGGTAGAACTTGAGTCCCAGGGCTCTGAGGGAGGAGAAACAGTGCTGAGTGCAAGCGGCCGTATAAACATGCACGTGCACACACACACTGAGGAAGTGTGATTCTGTTGGCACCTTGACAGTGAATAGCCACAGTCTACCTGGAATGTTTGTGTGTCTGCTTGGCTCAGCTGGTGGCTTTAGTCTCTTGACTTTGCAGTGTTAGATAAATTGAGAGTAGGTAGAAGATGATTTTAATCTGTTTTTTAATATATAACAGCTAAAGTCTGATGTTATCTGATAGAAAATAACAGTCCTTTCCTTGCTTAGAAAGAAGTCACCCGTCATTTGCCTGCCAACTGCTCATCCTAGCATGGCTTTGCTAGAAGCTTCTGTGGTAGAAACCAAATTTGCCACTCTGTTGCCACGGGGGCCTTCCAGAGTTTGTGTCTAGCCTTCCCTTTTCTTCTGAGGAAGCCTGTCATTGGATGAAGGGCCCAACCTCTTTCTTCATGATTTCGCTTTAATCTGTACCATCTGTAGTGGCCTTACTTCCAAATAGGGTCTCATTCTGAGGGGCGAGAGGTTGGTGGTTGCCCCAAGTATAGTCAGCGGTTGACTATACTTTTCCTTTGGCGATTTTATGTTCTTTTCATTAGCTTCACAAGTTGTGAAACGTTTTTTCTTTTTGGCAATACTGGGCATTGAACTCAGGGCCTTTGCACTGAACTGTGTCCCCATCCCTGATTTTGATTTTTATTTTGAGATGAGACACAGTCTTGCTAAATCACCTAAGCCTGGGCTCAAACTTGAGATCCTTCTGCCTCATCCTCTTGGAGTGCTGGGATTACAAGTGTGTCCCACCACATCGGGCTTTGAAACACTTAAAGTTGACTGGGTATCATTCTGGCTAATGAATGAAAGGAGTTCGTGTGTTTGAAACTTGGATATGTGTAACCCATGAAGTAAGAAAACTATAAGAAGTATGCTGTGCATAAGCAGGAAGACATCCTAGGCCAACTGTGACGTGTTGGCTGCCCGGTTGCTGCACTTAGATGCGTGTGCATTGAGTAGATGGTGTAGGCTTCCTTATACATCGCTCTAACCTACGGATGATGCAGTCTCTTTCTTCAGTGCCCAGGACTCAGGCTTGGAAATGTCACTTGAGTTCTCAAAGCCTCAGTTTCCACACCTTGAGAGCGAGGCTGCCGCCTCTCTGGCTCGGCTGTTACTTAGGGCTCGTGTGGGTGCGGCCCCTGTCCTGTCTTCTCATTGCTGGTGATGCCTGAAGTGGCTGTCCGCAGCGCAGCTGGACTCTGCCACTCTGCCAGCACAAACATCTTGCTGCCAGGGGTGCCAGACTTTGCCCAGTGCTCAACTTCCTAAAAATAGTCACCAGGAAGGCGGCCAGAGGAATTCTGTTGCTTTGGCCCAGAGGCTCCATGGGCTTTCTTTAGGAAAGGTCTTCCAGCTTTCTGAGGTTCTGAGTCCCCACGTCCTCTGCCGCCAGCCACATCTTTGCTTTTCCTAGAGGTGCGAGTAATCCTTGGGGCCTGGGGAGCGGAGGGTGCTGTGGAGCAGTCTGTTAATGTTTTGGGATGGAATTTGATATAAAAACTTGGTTTAGGGCCAGTGAGATAATTCAACAGACTAAGCACCTGCTTAGGCAAGTGTAGGGCCTGGGGTTTGATCCCCAGTACCACAGACCATGCCTGCCCTGCCCCCAGGTACACTGAGCTGGCCATTGACACAGCGTGGTGGCACACACCTGTAATCCCAGAACTGGGGAGGCTGAAAAGTCCCAAGCTGCGTAGTGAGATCCTGTACTAAATAGATTAAAAAAAAAAAAAAAAGGTTTAATGCGGTGTTTTTAAAAGTATATACATTTCATAAATGGAGGGATATTTTAATAAAAATACCAGCTTACAGGTATACTTGAAATCATTTTTGCCCTCCTAAATATCATAGTTTAACACAATAGACAGCACTTGTCATTTCATGAGACAGGCCATGATTCTGCACCTAGAAATGGTACTAATTACTTTTTAAAACTTTTATTTTATTTTTTTAAACTTTATTTATTTGCGTTATGGCCGGCTCAGCCTGCCCTGGGGGTGGGGCTCGAACTGCAGTCCCCGCGCTTGCCTAAACTTTGCTAAGCAGGCAGGGGCTTTAGACTGTTGAACCATCTCGCTGGCCCGATATTAATTACTAGTATTAAATGATGTTAAGGAGCAAAACAAAGGGTGTAAACTTGGTTAATGTTTGGATTAGCTGATTGTCTGGGTTTATGCCAGTTGGCAGATTGTCCAAGTTTTTTGAAATCAGGTAACCTACTGGGAAAGATGCTTTAAAGATATTAAGGACTTGGATATTAACATGAGTTTGAAAACATTCAGGACAGAAATGAAGTGAGTTAGGAGGTTTTTGTTGTGACATCCTCCAGGTAGTGTATCTTGCAGACATTGCGTTCTTAGGGGTTAGACTGATACTCATTCATCACACTTGCCATGCGTGTCAGTGCCCCCCCCCCTTTTTTGTTCTGAGTGAGGTGACAAACCTGTGTTCGTGATCTGGTTTTGCACTGTCTTCCCCTCAAGGAAGAGGACTCATGAGGAATCCTGTGCCCCCAGTGCTGTTGACAGATGGGTAGTGTGCTTTGGAAGGGTTGGCGCTTGTGTTGAGTGATCATTGGATCATTGGTCTGGTGGGAGAGGGAGCGTGCAAAGCGCACAGGGCTGCACAGTCATCCGTCGGTTCTCCAGCGATAACCAAGCGTGGACAGAGTGAGAAACACTTTTTGTGAGCAATTATCACAAAAAATGGAAGGAGTGGATATGGTGAACACATTGTTTAGAGAAAGGGAGGTCCTAAAGCACATGTGGGTTGTGGTTCAGTGTCACGCTCTGCAGAAGATGCACTTGTGTCCTTTCTCCTTTGCTTCCCTGGGAGCTGTGGGGTGAGAACTTGGAGACCTGAGGTAAGAGCATAATTGGAGGACCGTGCAGGTCAGCATCTCTGCCCTGTAAACCAGTGTCAGCTCTGAGCAGATTAATAAGCAAAGGAAGGCACTTTGTGTTCTCTGCAGCAGTCACAGCCACTTTGTTCCTTGCATCAAAGGAAAGAACAGAATGCCTAATTATAATAATCTTCTAATAATTACAATATTTGGCATTCATTTTCTTTTAAAAATCTATTTGAGTAACTACTAGCCTTCAGAAGATGTTGGAAAATAGTATTTAGGCAGCAGCTGGCAGGCAGCTAGCAGTGCAGGAGTCTGCGTAGTGCTCCACTCGTAAAAGATTTCATTAGTTGGACATACACTTTGATTTCCTTGTTGCTGTGTGAGCACACTGTCTGGAGCAGCTGCTTTGGAAAGGGGTGTACAATAAACATTGCTACACTTGTTTTGAATATGTGGGTTTTGTTGGAGTGCTGCTCGCCATCTGGAAGAGCGGAGTGAGCGCTCTGCTCCTAGCAAGGAAGTGTTGGAATCTCCACGTGTGCTCCTGCCGCAGTTTGCAGTCCCCTCTTCATTTCTCATTCATGGAGGAGATAATTGACAGCTGTAGTCATTTTGCTCCAGCAGCGCCTTAGCGAGCACGTGAGCTGCATGGAACGTGAGACTCAGGGAAATAAGCTGTCAGCTCTTCCTGGCCAGTTGCAGTCCTACTTTAGAGAACTATTTTTCATTGTGTTTCTTGAAACAGCATTTTTTAAACAAAGGATGTGTATGCTTTGGTCAGCAAGTCATAGAAAAATACCAGAGTAAACATGACCCTTCCCCTCCATCCCAAAGCACCTGAGGGCTGCTGCCACAGGTTTTTTGTCTGTCTGCTTGTCTGCTTGTCTGCTTGTCTGCCTGTCTGCCTGTCTGCCTGTCTGCCTGTCTGCCTGTCTGCCTGTCTGCCTGTCTGCCTGTCTGCCTGTCTGCCTGTCTGCCTGCCTGTCTGCCTGTCTGCCTGCCTGTCTGCCTGTCTGCCTGTCTGCCTGTCTGCCTGTCTGCCTGCCTGCCTGCCTGCCTGCCTGCCTTACTGTCTTTCAGCCAACTCTCCTTTTTTTGTGCCTTGTCAAATCACTGAACATCTGAGTGACTTGGGGTTATGGACATCTCAGTGTCACTCATTTGTCCTTTGGACCAGCGGTGGGGGTGGATGGAATAGAACAGAACCCTTCAAGGAGAAACCCCCTGCCCAGGTGTAGCTGGAGCAACAGCAGCGGCTGCCTATCGAGTTACTTACTGAACTGCTCTGCACCATGGCCTGGGAAGAAGTCCTCCTGCCCCGCTTTGCAGAGGCAGGGGCCTGAGCACAGAGAAGTCAGTGGCGTATCCAGTGTCACGCAGGCTAGTGACAGGTTCCAGTTTACCTGGTTGTGCTCCAGAAGCATGTTCCTAAAATGTCATGCCATCCTTAAGCTGGTGTTTTTAAATCATACATGTTGGCCCCAAATCAGAAAAATGGAAATCACATGTGTTAATGACTTAAATACCAGATCAGAGATTTTATGGCTGATTAAATACTTGGTGTGAAGCAGCTCCACTGGTACCAGGCTGCTTGCAGGATTCAGTCCCCCTTTGGGTTTTGCTGTTGACATAAATCTTTTCCCATAATCATCAGTATTTTTGCTGTCTTTCTCTGGGGCTGGCATACTTTTGACTTTAGCTCCTACTGAGGGAGTAGGCACATGGATCTAGAGACAGCCATGGAGGAAATGGGGCTGAAGCCTTGAAATTTGAAACTGATTTATATGGAGGCTGACTCTGTGGTTCAGAAAAGGAAAAAGAGAAAGGTTACTCTGTGGGGTAGTGGTGGGTGTGTGGGAAGCGCCTGGAACCCCCGTGCTAACCAGGCACTCAGAGCAGCTTTGTGTGTGAAAGGGTACCTGTGCACATCTGAAACATGGGGACGCACCTGAGGTGCCTGGTGTCGGACTAGCATGTGCTGTGGTGGAGTGTGGTGTTCTGAGAGCCGCATGATCTCTTGTTGTTTGCTAATAGTAGTGAAGTAGCAGCTTAGGTTAGGCGGATGTTTTTCTTTAGGTGTCTTTTGAATTAGTTATGCATTTGTGCGTGCCTGTAAGCATATGTACACATCTCCCTGATTACAGCACCAGCAAAGTGCTTTCGCTGGTGTGGGGTTTGAACCCAGGGATTTGCACTGAGCTGTATCCTGAGCTCTTTTTTTTTTTTTTTTATTTTGAGAAAAGATCTAAGTTGCCTAGGGTGGGCCCAGATTTGAGATCTTCCTGCCTCAGTCTCCTGTAGTGTTGGGATTACAGGCAAACACCGCCATCCAAGCTGCCAGCAAAATTCTAAATGGATATTTTTTTGTTGGAAGTTGCTTTCTTGGGCTTAGACTTGTGTTATTGATCACATCACAGCACATCCTTTTTTCTTCAAGCTGCTTTGTCGCCCTACCTGATGAGTTAGGTAACACTTATTAAAATGTAAGACTTCAGGAATAATGTGCTTAAAGATGACAAAATATTTTTTTCAATAATTTTCATAAATTCTAAACTAGAAATGTCTATCTGGATTCAGGAGTTCAAGATTGCTAGTCTGAATCCAGATGTTGGAGCAGCCATTGTAAAAGATAATAGGGTAGAATATTGTTTGTTCATGACAAGGGTGGATGCAGTGTTTGTCTCTTAAGTTACTTAAAATATAAAAACGTTGCCCAACATTGCAGAGACATATAATGCCAGCTGGGGTCGGAGAACATTCTGCACATGTGGATGCTTTCTCTCCTTGAGACTTCGCTGCAGCGCTTGAGACGTGGATCGCATTGTGTATTCACAGACTAGGCGAGCATTACTACAGTCTCACTTAGAGCATTTCAGTCCTCCAAAATAGAAACCCATCGGCCTCAGAGAGACTCCCTGTTTTTTCTGCCAGCCCCTTGAGATCCATCCATGCTGTACGTGAATTATGCCTTCCTGAGCTCTGATGAAGTGAGTTCTCACAGTTGGTGCCTCTTTCTGATGTGCCAGGCGTGCGTGTGGAGGGCAGGTGCCCCAAAATGTCTGCTGGGCCATTTTCTGACCTCGTTGTCAGATTCCTGCAGTGGTCTGTGTCCGAATGCATTTCCTTCTACCACCTGTGCCCTTGCTGCAGCCAGGAGATGCCTATGGGGCTGTGCAGTCCTTTTTCTGCCTCCCTGTACTCCCCCAGGGTGGTTACCTGAGTGCCAGTGTCAGTATTTTCTTTCTTAAACAATAGATTAAAATTTTTAAAAAGCTTTGTGCTGTCTTATTCCACCCGAACTGCTATAAAACACAGTGTCACATTTTTGGTTCCTTTTGAAAAGGAGACTGAATTTCTCACCCTTCTGGATCTGGGAACCATTAGGCTGGTGGCACATCTCCTGTGCAGCGACTGTGTGGGGCTTTCTGCTTCATAGTTGTTCCTCTGGTAGGGAACAGGGCAGGGTAGCGTCCTTGGGCCTCTTGACAAGCCATGGATCACATTCTTGAGAGCTGCCACCTCAGGACCTGCTCACCTCCTTGCAGCCTCTGCCTCTTACACATCACTTTGCGGCAAGGTTCCACCTTACCAGTTTGGGGTGTACAAACATTCAGATTGTAGCAGGTGCCCTGTGATCTTCAATATGTCTTAAAGTGCTGTTAGGGGATGTCAAACTGATGTGACTTACATGGCTACTTCATAGTTAACACATTCACTAGACAATTTAGTACAGCTAACATGGTCTTAGGTCTGTTATTTAGGTAGCATGCATTTGTAAAGAGTGCAAAAAAACGGAGTTAAGAGCCTTGGAAAAGCAGAGCCACACCACTGCAGGTGACCTCTTATGAGCAGGAGAGAGAACAGAGGATGTTAAGGAGAAGAGGCATTTTAGCGTGAACTAGAAATGACCCTGCTGTGCTTTCATGTCCCTTCCCAAATTCACGTTAAAATGTAATCGCCAGTGTGACTGCGTTGGGAGGCTGTTGGTCATGGGGCTCATCGGGAGTGGCCTAATGTCATTGTGGCAGGAAGTGTCTCCAGTCCTAAAGCAGCCAGTCTTTTTTTTTTTTTTAGGTCTTTTAAGACAGGATTTTGCTGTGCAATTCAGGCTGTCTTAGAACTCACAGTGATCCTCCTGTCTCAGCCTCCGCATTGCTGGGATTAGAGGTATGCACCACCAAGCCCAGCTTTAAAAAAGCCCATCTTGCTTTCTGGGCCTGTCTTGTGTCATGAGATGGCACAGCAGGAAGGCCTTTGCCGTAGGCGTCCTCATGGACTTTCCAGTGTCCAGTTGTCAGCTAAGTGTCACCTGTTCTGTTGTGGCAGAGAAAGCAAGTGAAATGATCTCAGTAATTGAGTTTTGCCAAACTTGTTGGCGCACACCTGTAACCCCCGGAATGTGGGAGATTGAGGTGGGAGGAGCATGAGTTTAGACAGGGTACCAACTTTGTGAGGCCCTACTTCAAAAAGAAAGGTGGGCTGGGCTGTGGCTTAGTGTGAAGGCCCTGGGTTTAACCCCTAGCAACCCCTCCCCCCCCCCAAAAGCAGTGTTTTTCTAGTTGTTTCTTGGCTATTTTTGTCCTTTATGAATCATTTTGATACTGGATTAGGGTTCATTATTAATTTTCCTGAGTATAATCTATGAGTTGACATATTCCATTTATTCTGAAGACTGAGTTTGGGGGGAACAGTTGTTAATAAATTACAGTTTTTTCTAATCAAATCTAAGGTTGCCGTTACCCAAAAGTACTTGCTTACTTGTCAGCATCTCTAACTGCTCCCACGTCATTCATCTATGTGTAAACCAGAAACATAATTTGGTTAAAATTCCCTTTAGAACTGTGTAAAAGTTAGTGGACCTCCCGCACTTGCCTGCTAAAGTAGTTAGAGAAGAGGGGAAGGTTGGACTACCTAGTAATGACGTGTTGCTTGCATTTGGGCGATCTGCAGCTCCTTCTTGGTGCTCTAGTTCTTTCTTATAAGTGAGGTGACATGGGGGACAGGTGGGCCTGCCTGTTCCATGGATGAGTAAACTAAGCTCCTGTGCTTGTTTCTTAAGTAGGTGATAGTGCTGATGTAGGAACAGGTCTCAGGTTCCCAGCCTAATTAATGCTCTTTGTCATATTTCACATCTGTGTGGATAATGAGAAAGAATTATATTTTTAAAAAGAACAGTATAGTTAGAAATTTGCGAGAGGAAGCTTACAGCATGTGTACGTATGTATGGGTTGTGTCGGTGAGTGACACACGCGTGTGTATTGTACGCTGTCCATATGCTTTAGCACAGTGTCTTAGGCAGGAGCCTCCTGAAGTTCCACTTCACTTCCCCTTTCCTGCCTTTCATTCCCCCACAGGAGTCCGTAGGGGAGAAGACTGAGAATAGCATAAATGGAGAGGCAGTTCTACAAGGGGAAAGGCTAACAACAGCTCGGAGAGAGTGCTGGGAATAGAGTCCGAACCCCAGGGGTGGAGAAAAGGAGAAGTCAAGCGAGTACCCGAGTAATTGACCTCATTCCTAGCATGGCTGCCGTGACACTCAGTTGCAGTTTGATTTTTGTAAAGGATCAGAGAAGTGTGTGCTCTGCTTGTGGCACTTTCAAACCTCACTGCTGCACTGGAATTGGAGCTGCAGCCTGTGGAGGACTTGACTGTTTGGCCCAGAACAGGCAGAGCCAGGAGAGAGGCAGACGCTCGCCTCCTGCTTCCAGATGGGACTGCATGCAGGGCACCCACATACTCATCTTCATTCTGCCATCTTTCAAAGCCTGTGTCTTGCTTAGAAGGGCCAGGAGGGTGGTCTTGATGTGCAGACACACTTTTGCCTGCACTGTCCTGGAAGGGCTGGGGCAGAGATCAAGAGAAGGCTAAGAACAGAATCACATTGCAGCCCTTCATTGAGCTCTGAGGCCTTCGGTAAGCTCCTGAGTAAAGCGGGCCTGCCTCAATCCTGGGCAGACGCAGGAACCCGGCCAATGCAAGCTAGGCCGCGTTCACACTACCCATAAAACTGTTTGAAAAAAATCCCCTCAAGTTTCAAAGAATGGTGATTATTTAGGGCTAGCCCTTACGTAGTATGGCTTAATATTATCTTTCAAGTTTCGTTACTAAATTTATTGATTTGTGATCACTTTAAATGGTACTGATTCTATTAAAAATGCCCTCAAGTTCTAGTCACCTGTTTTTGATGTGGTGGTTCATTTAGCAAAAGGTTCTGATAGCCCTATTTCATGTGCAGGGGAGGCAAGAATGTGAAATAACCTTTTCTTTCCCTTCCGTGACGTTTTGGAGGCTGTTGGTTGAAAAAGATTAGGTGGCTGGAGAGAGGGGAGCTGCAAATTCGTACAAAGGCCAGGAGGACCCTGCGGGGACTCTGGGCTCCTGCTGGGACTGTGACGTTTGTGGCAAGGCTGTTGTTGATGGTGGTTTAGAGATCTGCTGAAGCCGCGTGGCTTCTTACAGCGTTCTTTTTCTATCTTTAAGCATTAAAGTAGACAGCCATTCCTAAAACTTTCATGTCCACTGCCTGGCTGGGTTAATAGGCCTTTTCTAGTAATATTTAAATATCTTCAGAAACTCAGAGCTGGAGTGGTAGCGCACACCTGTAACCTCAGCACTTGATTTGCTGGGAGTTTGAGTCCAGCCTTGGCTTCAAAGTGAGTTTGAGGCAAACTTTATAGCAAGACCCTTCCTTAAAAACACAAAAAGAAAGAAGGGAAAACATCAGACTGTTTTACATGAAGTGCGACCAAGTGTACAGTGAATGTTTAAATAAAAATATGTATTATAGCAAAAGACAGGTAGCCGCTCATCTCGGTCCTCTCTCCGAAATCATTTACCCACTGTTTGGTCCACGTTTCTGAAGCAGCTCTGGAAGACCTCCTCTGGGAGTGTTGTTATGAGGTGTGATGAAATTACAGTGAAGGCCTGTGCATGCCCTCAAGGGGAAGTCAGGCTTGGGAAAACATCCCGGCGTGGGCGTGTCCTTTTCTGCCTAATTAATTGGATCTGGCACCGTGTGACTTGTGGCTTTTCTTCCAAGTCAAAATGATTGTGAAAAGTAAATGCTTTAAGTGGATTCAGGACATTAAAGCAGCCACAACTGTGCAACTAAATCATTCCCGCCTTCCTTGGTTCAGCTCTGTGTGGGTTTGTGCAGTTGATGTTTGAGTTTAGTAAGCACAGAGCTTATGATAGCTGTGTCTGTCATCTCCGCATTGCCAGCTCTGCCATCCCCTATCTTTGTGCACGTCCTACTCGGTCGTCTGTCCTTGCTCTTCTTTGTCCATCCTAGTGCCTTGCCCACGACCAGGCTTGAGCAGAGCCAGTTGGGTGGTTCAGATTTGAAAATGCACCAATTTCTCCTTGGAACATTCATTATCAAGAGATAAATGGCCATCACTGAGTTCCAACTTGTAATTTTTTAATTTTTGTAATTATAACGGGCACAGATTTTTGCTTTGGTTTGAGTACAACACCCTGTAGACTATGTTCATGCAACATAATGGGAGATTGATTGGGCAACTGGTCTGTTTACTGACAGTTCTTTGGTGTTTGGAAGCTGAGAATCTTAGAGGTTCCTAACTCTATCCAGAGAGAAAAGCCTTTAAACCTTTTATTTTTGAATAATGTGAGGTTTACAGAAAAGTTGTAAAAGTGGCCAGAAATGTTTCATCTCCTTGTGCATAGTTCCATGTCAGCGCCTTACTTTACCATGACACATTTGACCAAGGTGAAAAGCCAACATAGCAGAGTTACCTGTTGAACCCCAGACTTGGTCATCTTGCCCCAGGATACTTCAATTTGTCACTGTGTGGTCACTTGTAGGGTATTGATGACAATTTAGCACTTGAGGAATGCCAACTACATGTTAGTTTGAGGTATAGTAATTTTTATCTTCCTTGGGGTCACATTGTTCTTTTCTAAAGTGTTAACTGCTATAGGCTTTCTGCTTAAACATTAAGGCATAAATTCTGTATAGAACTTTAGTCATTTCAGATGTCTTTGAAATTCTTATGACTTAGATTAAAAGTGTCTGTCCTCTAGGAATTCAGCCCAGTTGAAGAGAAAGGCAGTACAGGAAATACAGTATGATGTGTCACGCTGCCCAGAGGAGCTCTGAGTCAAGTTTCAGGGAGCACTGGTAAGGGAATAGTTTCGTTTCAGTGCTAGGAGTGCTCGGGAGAGATGTCCCTCGACTTTGGTCTTGCAGAGTGAGCAAGTTACTAAAATTAACAGGTTAGAGAAACCATCTAAGCAAAGGGAATAAAATCACAAAGACCTGGACAGAAATGTGCTGTATGATTGCTAATTAACTGGTACAGATTCTGATCTAGCCCCAGTGAAAGATGGAGCAGGAGGTAGAAGATAGGAAGTGAAAAGAGAATCCCTTTCTCATCTTATAAATGGTAAAACCTTTTAAATGATTAGTAATTTGTACGTACCTCTCACCTTTAGTTAAAACTTGGCTTAACAATTTATGCTTGTATGTAGCCGTATGTGAGTGGCACAGGGTGGTAAAGAATTGCAGACTTCCCGTTTTGATGAAGGACACTGGGGAATGAGAGACTGGAAGTGCTAATGAGGGCCTGGAGTAGTTTTTTCTCAGCTGCATTGGGAAAAGCGTGGGTGTGTTTAATGAAAGCAAAGTAGGAGTGGAGATAGAGAAGGGAAGCAGCTAATTGAAATCAGGTGGAAGGGTTGCGCTAACACAAAGTAGGTCTCCCTCTGTTGCGTTAGAAGAGACTGGGTAGTCCAATTGGAACTGCACTGCTGGTGTGTGCTATACTTAGAATAATCAGATTTATGTATGTAAAGCTCTGAGGTGGCCTACAAGCAAGTTCAGCTATAGCCTGACTTTGATTGCTGTTACTATATTCACTCTACTTACCTACTGTTAATGTGTTTAAGGTCTTTGCTAAGTTCTGGTGATAGGAGCCTCAGTATCCATACTCTTAATGATGTGGTTGGCCCCCTCTAGACCAGCGAGATAGCCCAGCAGTCTAGAGTGACTGCTTAGGCAAGCTTAGGCAACCGCAGGGACCGAGGTTCAATCCCTGCACCACATGCTGCACCAGCCCCACCCTCAGGGCAGGCTGAGCCGGCCATAACATAAATAAATAAAGTTTAAAAAAAAATGAACGTGGTTGAAGTCACCATGGCTGTGTGTGCAGTGGGACAAACTCCGCAGCTCCTCAGGCTGTGGGGCTATAGGCTGTGTTCAAGCAGCCACTCCATTGTCACACTTGCTCAGGGTGCTGGGGAAGTGAAGGTAGGATCTTGGTAGATCTACACAGGTTCTTCTTCAGAAACTAATCAACCTCGATGTACGCTTAGTGCATCCACACCTGACTGCTTTCTAGTAACTTTTAACTATGTGCCTTGAAGAGACTAAGCTTATGGTGACCTCTCTGCATTTGACTTAGATCACAGTGTTAATTGTTTATTATTAACCAGGTAGATCCTACTTATAATTTTATAAGAAAAAACATTCCTGCTTTAAAATATACCAAATTTGAACATAGGTTTGACCCCATGCTTAACAAAAGGTGGTTTTCTGTTCATGCGTGTGTAGCCCTCTAGGCACAATATTAATTGACTTAAATTAATTTAAGATGAAACTTCATTAAATAGTTAATACTTTCAAATATATATTCTTTTCTAAATCTTTAGTGAAAGCAGATGCTTTTGTTCCAGATACTCAAAAGCTATATACTCAAGTTTTATGGTTGGAAACTGTTTAGTGTAATAATTATAAATCTCATTTTAAAGAAACACTTTTCCTTTTGTGATAATTTTACAAAGAAACACTACTAAAATTACAGTACATAATTTGTAACCTTCAGAGTCAGTACATGTTATGCTTCCAGACTCGTTCATTTCACAAAAATATGCAAAGCACTGTGTAGTAACAAGGAGGAAAGATGTGGGTCCCGTGCTGGAGCAATCAAGCTAATGGAGAAGACTTGCTGGACGGAGTGGCTGGGCCCAGAAGTTGAAGACATCAGGATTGACATGGGTGCAACTGGCCTCATTTGTTTCTCTGGTAAGAAATCTGCAGCCAGAGGCATGAGTGGAATCCGGAAGGAGTAGGTGAGCCCAAGCTAGGCGGGACAGCAGGAGGGATGCCGGCTGCACTGGCGCTGTGCACTGCACGTCTCCTCGCAGCTGGGACTGCGCTGAAGATGCCAGAAAGCTGTTTCCCGGAGATCCGAGTTGCATTTTGAGCAAGATCACTCTGACTGCAGTGAGCTGGGTAGGAATAGACTGGTGGGGCCTTGAACGAGGTGGGGAGGCTGTGAGCTTCCCTTTCTGCAGACGGGAGGCCACAAGTTCAACGAGAACGTTGAGGAGACTGCTGTGATAGTCTAGGGAAAACTGTGCAGCACCTGTTTTTAAGAAACATAAAACTTCATTTGTGCACATGTGGCCTGTAAGTCCCATTCAAGGACCCTGAGTTCCTTGAAGTTTCCTTATCCCAAAAGGTAATGTACAACTGTTGTGAAATTTTTTTTTTTTTTCCCTCTTGGGAGGGTGTTGTTTATAAAATAAAATTTTAAAATACTCAAATTATGGAGTCTTTGGTCATACTGACTGAGTTAAGCAAGATTGTTTTTCTGTCCATTTTAAACATACCATTCTGGAATACTTGGCTCTTAATTAACTGGTCAGGCAGAGAATTCAATCCGCCGAAATGTTAAATAGTACCATTAAACATTTGGAAGCCTGAAGCAAGGCAGGCCATGGTGACTGTAGCCAAGCCATTAAAATGAGCTTATATAATGAGCATATAGCTCCAGGGAGGATGAAGGATCAGGACTGGCCAGGCAGGGGCCTCAAGGTGAAACCAGGGTCCTGGCCACATTCCGCTCTGTATTCACCTCTGATGCTGCTCAGATAAATAAGGGCTGTGTTCTTAGAAAACCTTTTGTTTTCCTTCATTTGTCTTTCTCTTTCAGGAGGAGTAGGAACTTTACATAGCAGATATATGAGACTATGATAGTGTTTTAGAATTCAATTTTGAATCTCTGAAGGATTGTAGTCTATTGAGACTACTTGGAGAGAATGACGGAGGCATGAGAGGGAAAGAAAAGCAGTCAGACGGGAGCGGGCTTCTATTTTCTCTTAAGTAATGGGAAGATGGACCTTAGTAAATAAGGTCTACTTTAAATATAGGCAGTGGAGCCGCAACAGAAAAGGGGAGAATACATGTACAGTGTAGTAGAAATCACTTGATTTTCAAGACTGCAGAAACACACCAGAGGATACCTCTCCAGCGTTAGTCCCATTTGGAGGTGTAGTCTCAAGACTGCCCTCATTTTGGACTTCACTTGCATAGTTTGGGAGGTTTGCCAAATGGCCTTTGGGTGTGATGATTTGCTGGAAGAACTCCGAACTTTTGACAGCTGTTATACTCATGTTACGGTTTGTTAAAGAGGATGGAGGGGGTAGGAGTATAGCTTAGTGGTAGAGGGCTTACCCAGCAAGCATGATATCCTGGATTTGATTCCCAGCTGTGAGATGAAAAGGAGGAGGATTTTGACTCAGATCAAAGTCATCCAAAGGAAGAGAAGGGTGACGCAGAGCCTGGGAGGCTCCACTATGAATCTTCGGTTCTCTTCTCCATGGAGTCAGGCCGAAAATCCATAGTGCACATGAGGTATTCCCAACCAGGGATGTTTTCCTCAGCTTTCATGTCCTGAGTTGAGTTTATGAACACTTTGTTTTATGTTCATTGCTTGACTAATTGCCCACAAGTTGACCTCAAGTCTTCAGGTCTTCTGGTGACCATGACCACCTTAAGTCATATGATTATCTTTCTGGCATTGCCAGCAGCCTCCTTAAGACTAGTATGGCCAGTCCATCCCTAAGATCCAGTGTGGTCATCCCCTGCCTCAGTGGGACGCATCTGAAGTATGACACAGAAGCCCTAGAAGCCCAGGCGAAGACCAGGCTTGTCTTTGGACAGGCCAGCTTCTTTACTACATTCATGGATTTAAAAGGATTGTGCTGAATTTAATGTTGGGACTGATGTTGGAGGTGAGGACTGGAAGCAGAGAGACCAGTGGCTACCTGCAGGACGTTGGCTGTACCTTGTGATAGTGGTACAGGTGACAGGGAGTTTGAGTGGAGCTCTTTCAAAGTGAAGAGCCAGCAAGGTTTGTTTGTTTTGCATAACTGGGGATTGAACTCAGGCCTTTGCACTGAGCTATCTCCCCAGCCCCTGGCAAAGTTTGTTAGTGGACTCGATGTATTTTTCCCCCCTACATAGAATAAACATCTTTATTACATGAGTTAAACCAGGAGGAAGGTTTATTTGCCTTGATTTTCCTCAGACAGAACTCCAGCCCTTTGCTCTCTAGCGCATAGCCATCTGCTTGGCCACGCTGGCCTGGTCTTGATGCAGTGCAGATAGGAAGCTTGCCCCGCCGGAACTGCTCTGGAGTGGATGTATTTGTATGAGTGAAAGGAGTCTAGCATACCTGTTTAAGGCTTTTGGCAGGAGTCAGTGAAAGAATGGAGAGTCCATTAGGGAAGTGTTGGAAAGCCACTTGCTCATCATAAGAATTAGTTGGCTTCCACCTCTACTGCCAGCGGAGGAAGAACCAGTCCTTTGTTGGTCATATGTTGCAACACATTAGAAGAATGTTGTTTTTTTTTGTTTTACATTTCTGAAAAAAAAAATATGTTGTATGTTATAGCTTCCGAGTCAGGGCTCTCAGTGAAAAAGACCACCCCATAGACCAATTATTACTTTCATGTGGATTCTTTTGTAGTAATAATACTTAAAAGTTCTAAGTTGTATTCAGATATTCTGAATAGGAAAAGAATTTCCATACTTAAAGGTGCCTGACCTATCAAAACTAGTTGTACTTGCAGAGGTCTTGGCTCTGTGTGTTATGCATGCTGCATATGTGAGGTCTCATGTTCATTTCTCATAGAGGCCTTTGTTTCTTTGTGTTCTCTATTGACCCAGTAAATTGGTTTGTTTGGGTCAAGTAAGAATAGCTTATCTAAGGGAACTGAATATTGAACTCTATTGTAGCTTTAAATTTTTTTTTTAGTGGTGATTGTTTTCATATAGACTAGGTTTCTTCATTGATTAAATGTTGGAAGTTATAATTCTGTGGGTCAAGTAGAATAATCTAACTACCTTCTAATTGTGATTTAAAAATTAATAATTAAAATCTTCCAAATAGTAAGAGTTTGTTTAC
>PVKN010010201.1:0-22901 GCA_004027915.1 Capromys pilorides
GAAGGCGTGCGGGCGCCACAGGTGATGCTTACCCACCGTTAACCCCAACAAACTGAAGGTTCTTTTTGGTCCCATTACCTCCTGCGCAGAAGCCATGGTCTTTCTTTTTCATTATGGATTTAAGGCTGGTCGACGGGGAGAACTCTAGGCAGACAACAAGCTGGGTTAGTGTGACTGGGGCCACAAAACCAAGCACTAGCTTCGAGGGGACATGGGCTGTAAGGGTGCGAAGAGGGGCAGGGAAGCCCAGACCAGGAACACTGCATTTTGGGGGGCCTTGGGGGTGCCCCACTGTCTGGTTATCGTGGGCAGAACATGCTCACTAGTGACACCACTTCCTGTGTGTGAGGGACGTGTGGCTTCGGGTACCCCTCTGAAGCCGTGTGATGTGGGTGCTGTTACATTTTGTGTTTAGATGTCCCCAAAAGCCTCGTGTGGTCACAGTGGGGCTTTCCAGAGCTGGCTGGACCTAAAGTGTTTGATGCGGGGGCTAGGGAGTGATACGTACAAAACATAAGGGACAGAAAAGGCCGCTGTGGTCATTGCTTGCTTTGCTCTGCCCTGCCACGGACTGTCCCTCCTCTGTGGAGCCCCTCTAGCATGTGCCACCCTGCCTTGGAGCCAACCAACCATGACCTGAAACCCGTGAACTGTGAGCTAACCAACTCTGTTCTCCCTTGATTTGTGCGTGTTGGCTATTTTCTCTCAGCAACAAGAAAAGGCAGATGTCATGGTCATCTCTGTCTGACAGCTGAGAAATCTGAGGCCCCGACTAGCTCAAAGCAGGAGCAGAACCTGAGCCTTGGAGGGGGCAGGATCCAGCACCTTAGCTGCCTGAGACAGCACCCCTGGCATGGGGGTAGGGAGGACACTGGGCTCTCAGTGGCATAATCACAGGGCACAGATCTTCCGTGCTGTGCAAGGTCCAGCTACACAAGGAGCTTGGTCTGTTAGGACCCGGTAAGGACCAGACTCCGGGCAGCTTGGTTGGTGGCCGGTCAGGGGAGGAGGGGCCTCACTTTGCCTCTGTCTCTCTCTGTCTCTCTGTCTCTCTGTCTCTCTCTCTGAATCAACTCCAGATCTCAAGAAATTGTTCCTTCAAGCCCAGGCCACAGAAAGCCTTTGACGTGGGAGAGCAAGAAGCCAGAGCCAGCTGAGAAGGGGTGAGGGGTGCGTGGGCAGGGCCTCCTCCTCCTCTAGGATGCTGGGCTTGCGTGATGGAAGCGGGGAGCACCCCTGCACCCACCAGGTGCCCAGACTGCAGCCCGCAGAGGAGTGTGGCTGGGCTTCACCCTGCTGGCCTCCCTAGCTCCAGGCCTGGGCAGAGTGGAGGCCCTGGGCACCAGGGTCGTGCAGCCTGGGTTCCCCACAGCTCAAAAGGCACAAAGCCCTCACGCAAGCCCGCGCACACACAGGGAGCCCCTTCCGAGGCCTCACAGGGGGCTCACCAGGGGCGGGTGGGGAGGGCGCTGGCTGGGAGGGGACCGGGTGCCCTGCTGCCTCCCGCGGGGGGCCCTGGGCAGCACAGGCTGACAGCAGCAGGCTGAGGGAACTGAGCAGCTGGCCTCGGATGCTGCTGAGCCTGGACGCCGGCTGCCGCAGGGCGCTGGCCAGCTCGGGGTAGCCGTGCTCCAGGCAGCTCCATTGCTCCTGCAGCAGCTCCTGGATCTTCCTCACGTACTGCCCCAGTGCAGCGTCAGGCGGGGACCCAGGCAGTGTCCCCGGGTGCTGGGAGTCGGCCTCCTCCTCAGCCACCGAGGCAGTCTCTGCGTCACTGCCTGTGGTGCCCTCCGCAGACAGGCCTTCATCCAGCTCCTGCCCAGAGCCGGCTGGCTCCTCAATCCTGAGTTCTGTGGAAAGGCAGCCATGCATGGGGTGGGGGGAGACAGTCCCGGGTCTGTGTGGCAGGATCAGCTGGGCTGGACGCTGGTCCCCTGGCTGGGCGTTGTCTGTGGTGATGAGGGGGCTCCCCTCCTCCCCCAGGTCTCCCCAGCTTCCAGAGGCCATGGGGCTCAGGAAGGTGACGCCGACACCCTTGTCGCAGGTCTCCACACTGCACAGACTGCATGGAGGGTCAGTGCTCACGGCAGCGTCCACGCGGCCCCTGGAATCCCAGGCGTCCTGGCTGCGCTTCTCCTCTAACTGGGCCACTGCACACTCCAGCTCACGAATCCTCTGCTCCTTGTTCTCTAGGGCTGCGCGGACCCCCGCCAGCTCCTTGTCGCGGCTGGCCAGCTCATCCTGCAGGGCGCAGAGCTGCTGACCCAGGCCGCCATCCAGGCCCAGGGCTTCCTCCGTGACCTGCACGCTGACACTCTGCACAGCCAGCTCCAGGGGTGGCGGTGGAGGGGGGAGCTCGCTGATGCTCAGCTCGATGTCCAGGGCCAGCTCACTCCCAGAGACCGGCGATGGCAGAGGCGGGGGGCTCGGGGTGGAGGAGCCGGGCAGGAGCGTGGCCTGTGCGCCTGGGGTCCGGCCTTCATCCCTCAAGTCCTCCTGGACCACAGGCGCATTCTGGAAGGAGGGAGAGGGGCGATCCGGAGCCTGTTCCTCTCCAGCTGGTGGCGCGGCCTCTTCACGGACCCCTAACACCTGGTCCCCAGGCTCCTCGGTGGCCTCGGCAGCTAGTGCTGCTGGCTTGGGGCGAGGGAGATCTGCAGACCCCTCTGCAGGCCTGAAGGTGCTGTCGCAGGCACTGCCTGTGTCCTGGAGTGGAGGAGGCGCTGGGGGAGCGGGGAGCCCCTCTGAGGCCCTGCCAGGCGGCAGTGTGGCCGGCATGCTGGATGCCCGCAGGAGCTGGGGCCGGGCACTGGCACAGCCGGGCACTGCATTCTCCCCCTTTCCAGTGGCCTCGGCCAGCAGGGCCTTCCTGGGGTGGCTCAGCTCCCTGCCCCCGGCCCAGGCGCTGCCCTGCAGCATTGGAAGCTGGCTCTGCTCCTGCGGCCCCAGTGAGCCCTTCCGGGGCACCACCGGGGACCAGGGCTGCAGCAGCGGGGAGCCCAGGGCATGCTCGCCGCTGTTGGGGAGGCTGAAGTTTCGCGGCAGAGTGCTGCACTTGGCCCTCCTGTGGATGGGGATCCTCCTGAGGGTGTGGCCCTTCTCAATGTCATCCACGTACTTGAGGAAGTCCAGGTCCAAGCGGAAGCCGTAGGGCGTCTCCACTGAGTACGGGTGGCTCTTGGGGGAGCTCTTCTCATCATCGTTCCCCTGCGAGACTGGGTCCTGGGCTGGGAGACAGAACACATGGTGAAGAAACCTGACTCCGAAGGTTAATGTCTCACCGCTTCTCCTGCATCAGAAGCCCACCCACGAGTAACTGACAGCGTGGAGTCCGGGAGGGACGGCAAGAAACGAAGGTGGGGCTGTGGAGAGGGACAGGTGTGGAGTCAGGGAGCAGGGGGGGAGGGGGGATGGCACCACCGCACCCCACACGCACTCGGGGGGCGCTTTTCAAGGAGAGGAGGGAGCACCAGGGAACTACAGACAAAAGAGGGGCCAGAGCAGGAGCGCCTCCTTAGCACAGTCAGGGAGACTCGGAAGCGTTCTGGGCACCGAGCTCTGAGGAGGCCTCGGCATCTCCTGGTGGTGCCCAGTGGCATCGGCCAAATCAGTGCACGTTCACCCAGGGACGGAAAGGAATGAGGCCCAGGGAACAGCTGCTGCCCTGGCAGACTGGCATGGGACCTGCGCATCTTGCTGGGCTTGTGTCACGCGGCTGCCCAGCCGCCACAGCCAGGCACACGCTGAGTCGGTGCCAACTGGTAGTGGTGGCACTGCCGCAGGATGAGGCACACAATGCCCGCACATCAATTACACGGCCCCAGAGGACTCAGTGAGCCAGGCCTTCGCCATTATTTAAGCTCTCTCTGATGCCAAGCAGAGAACAGGGGCAAAACTGTTTAGCAAACCAATGCCACCTCCAGAAGCCCTGGCAAGGAGAAAAGGTGTGAGGGTGACAGGCCAGGAGGCCTCAAAGGGCAGGGCAGGTGTCGTCCAAGGCATCTGGTGTCCAGCATTCTCAGAGCAGCTTGGCATGGGGGGTAGGGAGGGACTTGTCTGCCTGGCTCCAGCAGCATCGCCTCCTGGGCCACAGGAGATGTTCAGAGTCCTTGGGGGCTTGTGTCCTCTGTGACAGTCTCATCCCTTCTGTGTCTCTCATGGGCCAGCTGTCCTTATTACCCCTTATTACCCCTGCAGTGTTCTGCTACACATGCTCCAAGAAAGCTAAGCTCAAGAGAGTTTCGGCACCCAGATTCTGGAGCTGAGCCAGCGCCCTGGCTCGGGGAAGTGACCTCAATTCTGGCAGCTCCTGTTCTGAATGTAGGGACAGTAACAGGCATGTTCACTGTGGCTTAATTGGTTGATAATGCACACTGGTCCCTTGGACAACGTGGGCACGTGCAATGTTCGCCATATAATACACTCACTGCAACAATTACTGTGTTTGTGGAGCCAAAATATACAGCATGAGGGCCCCACCATAGAGATCGTAGGGCTTTGTTGACCCCGCAGAGGGGCTTTGTGGCTGTGGATCCCTCCACTCGGGGTGGCAGTAGCTCAGGCCTCTGCCCCAGTCTCTCCTCCCTGAGCACCTGTGTTGGGTGTGCAGTGGGATCCCAAGGAAGCAGAGATGAGATAGGCGTGGTCTCCAGTCAGGCCACAGCAAGGCCAGCAGCACAAGGCCAGTGCAGAGGGACCCGGAGGTGACAGACATGTGTGTGGGTGTCCTCCATCGCAATCTCTCTGTCCAGATTCTCTGGAAGTACCTTCCCGGGCCGGAGGCTGAGCTTGCCTCCACAGGGGAGGATGAGGTCGCACTAGTGACCGGCAGAGGATGGCATTAGGTGAGAGAAAAAGAACCTTCCAGGCCAGCGAGAGGCGAGTGCCAAGCAGCAGTCTGTCCCTGAGAGGGCACCACCTCCTGTTATGGTTTATGTCTAGTTGTCCCCGCAAAGCCTCATGCAATCATGGGGCAGGGACTTCTAGAGTTTGAGACTTGAGTCATGATCCACTGGGATTATGTGTTTTAATACAGATGGGATTATGCGTTTAAGTCTTTCTAGGATTATGGGTGTGGCCTAAGGTAGATAGGCTGAGGCAGAGAGCCTGAATGTAATATAAAGAGAGACAGAGAGACAGACGGTAGTTGTTGCTCTCTGCTCCCCTGGTTGTTCCGCCGCCATGAACTGGATGCTCTCTGCCCTGTTCCACTCAGCCTTGGGCCAGCCAAATATGGACTGAAACCTCCAGCAACTGTGAGCTAAACAAACCTTTCCTTGCTTCATTTTGAATGTTGGGTATTTGTCCCAGCAACGAGTAAAAAGTAGCTAAGACAGAATTTGGTACCGAGAGCAGGGTTGTTGCTGTGGCTACACCTGACAATGTGGATTATGACCTTTTGGAAATGGCTTATGGGAAGAGATAGGAAAGGTTCAGAGATGTTGCCTACAAGCGAAGCACTGGAAAAGCTTCGGCTGGGAGATTCTGGTCAGAATTCAGACCAGAAGACTGGCTTGAAGCCTGGGTACAAAGAATGGCTTATGAGTAGAGAGAGCAAATATTTGGAGAGGTCTTCTACTTGAGAAGAGCTGGAAAAGCTTCAACAGTTCTGTAGACAAGATTCTGCTCAGAACTCAGACCAGAAGACTGACAGAAGGCCAGCCTGTAAAGACCAGGTTGAAGAGGTTTCTGCTGGGGAAAAGGATAGCATTGGTTGTTGGACTCCAGATGATTTGTGCTATGGATTGACTCAAAGTCTGTCAGAATTTTGCTCATGCCCAGAGACTTTGCCTAAGACTGAGATTAAGCATGGCGGACTGATTAATCTTTCAAGAGATATTTCAAAGCAGCAAACTACTGGGGCAGTGGCATGGTTGTTATTGGTGGCTTTTAGCCAGATTTATGTTGAAAATCAAGAGTAAAGAGCCAAGCGGGATGATTTAAAATATTGTGAGTTTGGCCAGGAAGGAAGCACCAGGAGAGCTGTGGACTGCAAAGATGGAGCTGAAAGGATCTCCATTGCTGGGAAGGAACCAGAGAATCAAAAGAATGGCCTGAGGGCATCACAAGAGGCAGCAGCTCTTCACCCTTTGCAGCCCCAGAATCGCAAAGGAGAGAGGCTTTGCCTTGAGAAGAAAGCTGCAGAGACCCAAGCACCAGACCGGCGGCAGCGGCCAAATCAGGTTTCAAAACAGCACTGGCATGGAGAATTTGTTCCTCAGAACCAAGGTCAGAGTGCTCATCAATCCAGGCACTTCACTCCTACAACCAAAAGAGAAGGAAGCCTGGGTACTGCTCCAGCTGGCAGCAGACCTTGACATCATCCATGTGCCAGTGCTTTTAGGTGCACTGAGAATGCAAGAGTTCTGAGGTTAAGAAGGCTTCCATAGATTGCAGAAGGCCTGGGAGGCCAGGCAGTGTGACCCTGAGAGGGCAGTGTGTGAAGCTGTGAGTGAGAAGCCTGTTCAGTGGAAACTCCAGAAGCTTGGAAAAGCCAGGAACATGGATTGTGCAAAGAGGGAGCAAATCTGGCCTAAGAGAGAAGCCACGGAAACTACCACCAAGAGTGCTATAGGGGTGGAGCCGTGTAAGGCCTTCGGTGCTCATAACTCGGGGCAGACTGCTTTGGATGTTCCAGTTAGAACTATGGGATTTAATGTTTGCCCTGCTGGATTTTGGACTTGTGGGCTGACAGTTGAGAGTTTGCCTTGGATCTTGGAGGACACTTGGGACTCGGACTTTTCAGCAATGCTGAAACTCTTGGGACTTGCACAACTCTTCAAGATGGACTGAAATGTCTTTTGCACAAAGGGATGCACATGAGACTTTGGGGGTCCAGGGGCGGAATGTTATGGTTTATGTCTAGTTATCCCCCCGACCCCAAAGCCTCATGCAGTCATGGGGCGGGGACTTCTAGAGTTTGAGACTTGACTCATGATCCACTGGGATTATGTGTTTTAGCTCTGATGGGGTTATTGGTCTGAGTACAGCTGGGATTACTGGTGTGGCCTAAGGTGGATAGGCTGAGGCCGAGAGCCTGAATGTGATATAGAGAGAGACAGAGAGACAGACGGTGGCTGTTGCTCCCTGCACCCTGGTTGGTCTGTTGCCTCTGTCGCGATTGTTGCTATTCTGCCGCCATGAACTGGATGCTCTCTGTCCTGTTCCATCTCAGCCTTGGGCCAGCCGAATATGGACTGCAACCTCCAGCAACTGTGAGCTAAATAAACCTTTCCTTCCTTCATTTTGAGTGTTGGGTATTTGTCCCAGCAACGAGTAAAAAGTAACTAAGACACCTCCCCACCTCTGGGAGCATGCCAGGGGGCACAACAGTGATGGCACCAGCAGACTTGCAAGGTCAGGGCCTGAGGACCTGTGGGCTCACCCAGGGGGATCCAGCTGTCACACAAGAAGTCCAGCTCCTGTGGCTGCCGGGCTTCAGGGCAGCCCCGAGTGAGAGATGCCTGGCCCTGGCTGGCCACAGTGCGGCTCTGTGGGGCCTTAGTTGATGGTGGACTCCTGTGGAGATCCCTGCCCTGAGCTGCTCTGGGTAGTGGCAAAGCAACAGGAGCAGGGCAGAGGCACTCGTGAGCACTGGGGCGTGCAAGGCGGTGCGGCATGAGGACACTGCGTCACAGGTCCCGAGGGCAGGGCCAGGACTGAAGGCATCAAGGAAGATGAAATAGAAAGGGCAGCAGGAGCGCAGGAAGTGTGGCCATGGGTCATGGGGCCACTGCGGCCTTCTTCAGGGAGCAGCGTGGCCAGGGGCATCTGAAGAGGAGTGGCCCACAGAGGACCAGAGGGGAACCTGAACCAGCGGGCTGCTGACATGGCCAAGGTGAGAGAAGTGGTCAGTGTGGAAGGACAGGGACGGCCACGTGCCAGGATGGCCTCTCCAGGCCAGGGACCATAGGCAGGCAAAGTCGTCCACCTTCCTAATGATGCCACCTGCGCGCCCCACATCCCCACAGGGATGCCCCACGTGTCCCTGTGCTCAGGAACCTGCATGTCTCTCCAGAGAGGACACAGAGCCAGCCGGACACATGGGCTGCCTAGTAATCCTGCTGGCTGCATGGCAGGACCAGGCCAGCACCCCAAGAAGGTTCAAGGCCCCAGGCTTCGAGCCACGCTGGCATGGAGAGGAGGGCATGCTGCCCAGCGTCCTGACTCCAGCAAGTCCCTCCCTGTGCACAGCGGGCATCCGTGGGGCAGTGACAGATACTCCCAGGCTCAGAGCCCCAGACTGCCCTCCTTACAAGCTCGGCCACAGGATCGGAGGAGCTACCGATGTCAGCAGATACAGCCGAGCAGGGAACAGGTTTGCTCCAAGGCCACCACCCTCCTCAGGCAACCGCATGGCCCTCTGCTCCCTGGGTTCCAGCAGCGGTGATGCCCATGCACCCAGCCATGGAGCAGGTATGGCTCTGACTCCAGGACTGGGGAGGGCAGGGCAGGGCAGGCTTTGAGGAGGAGCACGCGTGTGTATACATTTGCACACTCAACAGCCATGCACCACCTGCTCACACACACTCTGAGCTGGGCCCTTCACTCTCTCCCTGTCTGCTGTGTGGCTCCTGCAGGGACACAAGACCTTGATCAGAAACTTGGTGACACCAGGGACACCCACCCCATCCCACACTAGAGCTCAGGATTCAGCACCTGGCTGGGCGAGAAGCCATCAGGAGAACCCTCTAGGCGCAGAACGAGGATCTGATCAGACCAATGGAGGCACAGCCCAGTGCCCGGCGAGGCCCAAGCCCTGTGGCCCCCAACCTGTGCCCCAGGGCACAGTGATGAACCACGTGCCTCAGTCTCCCCACTGTAAATGAAGCCAGCAGCGGCTGTTGTGGCTGTGGGGATCCTGAGGGAGGGCTGACCAGCTGGGATCCCAGGACCATCTCTCTGGACTGTGTTGCCCATGAGGACACTGCCCAGGGGGGCTGGAGCCCCAGGTTAACCAGAGAAATGGAGATGAGGCAGGGAGAAGAAGCGTACCAGAGGCCCCAGCGATACCTGCCAGCCCTGTGTCCTGCCAGGAGCAGAGCCACTGGGGACACAGATACCAAGGAGAACAGAGCACCGCCTGAGGCGGAAGGTGGCTGGCAGGTGAGCACATCATCAGGGACCCTAAAGCAAGACAGGAAATTTCAGCGTCTGCGCCAAGTCCCTGACAGAAATAGAGGCAGAGGGAGAGAGTGGCCTGAGAGCCAGAAAGAACGGGAGAGGCCAGGGGCCAGGGACAGGCTGGTGGCCTGGGTCCGGGAGCTCTCGGGGAAGGCCAGGCCAGGCTGAGGGCTGGTCCCTGGCAGGCGCTGGACGGGCCCAGCCCCGCCCCGAGATGGCAGGCTCTCAGGCTCCTGACATTTCCTCAGGAGCCAGGAGGTCCGGGCCTTCAGCACGTGTCCCCGGAGTGCTTAAGCGCTTCCCGTGTGACCCCAGCAGCTGCCCCACCACAGGAGTCAGGCTGGTGCCGCACAAGAGGGGTGCTGGACACAGGCCACACTCAGGATGCCCCCCCATGTGTTGGACACGTGTCTCAGGGGACATGAGGGAACATTCTAGCCACACAGCCCCCCCAGGAGCTGGCCAGGACCCAGGTACAACCATAGAACCTGAGCCAGCCCCGACCTGACACAGGGGTTCTGGAGTCTCCTGCAAAGCACAGCCGTCTTCACAGCTGGGACTGAGGCCCAGAGCCCCGAGAGTGTCCCTTGGGAGGTGAGCAGGGCCCGGTCACCACCCAGTGCCCTGCAGCCCCCGGGACCTTTTGCCATCCTCTCTGCCCAGTTTTTTTTCTTTCTTTTTTTTTTTTTTTTTGTGGAACTGGGGATTGAACTCAGGCCCTTGCGCTTGCCAAGCAAGTGCTTATTCTACTGAGCTCTCTCTCCAGCCCTCTCTCCCCAGTTTTGTTCAGGCCTGCTGGTGTGCACCCTGCCCCCCTGCAGGGGGACCACTCGGACTGTTCCCACCCCTCCAGCCCAGATGCCGCTTCCCACCCAGCAGGAAACCCCTGCCTACCCTCGGTCTTCTCCATCCTGGGGAGGAAACCAGATCTCGTAGAGCTCTTCAACGCAATGCCTTGTCTGCCGGATTCCTGGAGAATCTGAAGAAGCAGGTCCTGTTAGAGATTTTTGGTCTTGGAGATTTTGTTCGTTTTTGGACACAGGGTCTCACTGAAATTCAGGCTGTCCCCTCGCTCCTGGGGACCCTGCCACCTCAGTCTCCTGAGTGCTCAGTCACAGGCTCGCGCTACCGCACCTGGCCCATTAGAGTGAAAGTAGTTAAAGCAGAGGAAATAGCACCCAGGAAAGCCAGCCCATGAGGAGGAAGAAGCTGGCACTGCCCAGCATGCCAGCCCTGTGTGACTTCACAGACGCTGGCAACAGCTGACTCGGAGGAGGCCAGAGGCAGCAGCGAGGCCGCGGAGAGGAGCAGCTCTGTGCAGGTCTTTGCACCTCCACAGTGGAGTTAGAACCAGGCCCGGCTCTGACGGCCGCACCAAGCTCCTCCCGGACAGTGGAGCAGACTCCTGCCCTAACCAGGTGGCAGGTTACAGTCCAGCTGCTAGGGAGCCAGAACTGAGTGGCCACAGAAAACCTCTGATGTCCTCAACCGACAGAATGGACAGAGACCCCGAGCTCAGGCAAGGAGCTGGCGACCTTCCTGCAGAGGCTGCGGTGGGGGGAGTCAACAGGTGCCAGGGCACCCACAGCCCCGACAGCGCCCTGCATCACAGTCTGGTTACATGTGGGGCCCTGCCTGCTGCTGGGGTTCCTGTCTACTCCCAGGTCTCTGCCCCCGTGGTGAGCAACCCAACCCCGGCCGTGGTGTGAGTCCTAAAGACTGGCACTGCGTTGGGGGGGCAGTGTGCTCGGAACTCCTAGGCATAAAGGGACAGCAGGTGGCAAGAAAGGACTGTCACTGCCTGGCTCCTCTGCCACCCACACCCCTCTCCGCAGCCCCACCCTCCCTGTAGCTACCCCGAGGTCACCCAGGGCTCTTCTGAGTGGGCTAGGACACCGACAGGACCGGCCTCGCTTAGTGCTACTGCAGGTGCCCGGAGGTGGCCTGCAGCCCACGGCTGGGACACAGGTGAGCTGTACGGGCTCCACGGCACAGCGCTGACCCCGGCATCCTGCACCCCTGCGGCTCCGCCTCCTCCCACTCAGGACACTCCAGGGCTTTGAGCACGCGCAGCCCCTGCTCTCCCGGTTCACCTCACGCATCCGCGCGCTCCTGAAGGTCGGGGTGCCTGGAGGTTCATCCCTGCCCAACTCGCTGCGCTGAAGATGCAGCAGCGCTCCGCTGTGGAATGAACCAGTCTGTGCGGGGAGGGGTCTCCCCGGGGATCACTAACAGGTGCTAAGGCCGAAGCCTCCCTTCACCCTCACGTAGCCATCTCCGAAGCCAGTCTGAGTTCAAATGAGAAAACAAGGCACAGAGAGGCTCTGGCCTGGCAGCCGCCTTCCTGGTGGGGGTGGCCGGCTGTGGCGCACAGGGCTGCTCAGGGCCAGTCCGATCCTACAGGGATCGGAGGGAGAGGGCGCCGCTGTGGCTGTGCCAGGTAGCGGTGCCGTCCAGGAGGGACCACCCGGCCAAACCGGCCAGGGCCAGGAGGGCCACAGGCCACACGCCCCGTCAGCCCTGTCCCAGCATCTGCCCTGCCCTCCCACTCGGCCCCCTCTCTTTCCCCACTTTCGACCTCATTTCCAACCTCGAGTCCAAATACCGAGACCTCCTTTCCTTCGTCCTGAAACCGAAACCTGGCTCTGCAGTCCTGTTCCCTCCAAGCCTCTCTACTCTGCAATAATCAAAACGCTTATTTCGCCCCAGAGCAGGCTGCGCGCCAAAATAAACAGCACCTTGGATTTCCTTGAAAAGAGAGCTGGCTGCAGGCGCAGCCTCCTTACCCAGAGAATTCCTGGAAAATGCAACCTCACAAAGTCAAATGTTTCGCAAGGCAGCTGTGAGTGCCGCCGCCGCAGGGTTGATGCTCTGCAAAGATACAGCGCTCTTCCCGCAGACAGAGGGACCCGCACCTACCTGGACGGAGGGACGCCGCTGCCGCCGAGGGGCGCGGGGCTCCAGTGCCGGCCAGGCCCGGCCGCCTCCTGTGCGGAGATGCGGGAGGCGCTCGGGCGGCCCCAAGCTGGGCGCTGCTGAGAAGCTCCTGCGGGCTCTGCAGCGGCCGGCCGGGGCACGGAGGTAACTCCGCTCTCTAACTCGGGCTCACTTGCCGGAGGGCCAGGGTCGTCCTCCCGCCCCGCACTGCAGCAGCCGCATCTGGAGCGCAGAGCGAGCCGCGGGGAGAGGCGGCGCAGGCACCGGGAGGGCAGGGCGGCCCCGCCCACAGAGCCGGCTCTGGGCTGGAGCCCGGCGCGGCGCCCGCCGCCCAGCGCGAGAGGACTCGGTCAGGTGATCCGTGACCTTGCTGGGAAAGCGGACGCCGGCTTCCTCCTCGCTGGAGGCCAGGTGGGCAGGGTCAGAAAGGAACCGGGGCTCCGCCGCTGGGCTGGGTCCTGCCGAGGGGGCGAGCCGCGCACAGCGCACCGCGTCCTGGCTGGAAAGTTACTTCCCAGCGCTGCCCTCTGAGGGCTGCCAAGAGCCGCGGATCACTCCTGCTGTCTGCAGACCCTCACGCGCGCTCCCGCCCCGCAGCCCGGGATCTCCTCATCCAGGAGTCCTAGGGACCCCGGGGCGCAGCTCTCTTCCACCGCCCCCGGGTCAGTCCGTTGAGTGATGCACGTGCTAGGAGGCAGCGCGAGGACGAGGTCCCCAGGACCCCAGGCCGGGCTGGCAGCTGCGCTCACTGCTTGCTGCCAGTCTGCTGCCCCTGAGCGCCCAACACACACACCTCTGAGAGGAAGAGAAAAGTGGGGTGACAGCTGGACTGCCACCCAGGGCTGGAGCTGCAGACCAGGACTAAGAAGCTGGAGGGGGAGGGAAGACTGAGGTCTCCTGGGTCCCAGCAGGCACACGTGGGGCCCCAGCCTGACCTGCTGCTGCCAGGGGCTAACGCAGGTGAGGAGCTGAAGCATAAGGGGCCGGTGCAACACTGGCCTGGTCCTCACAGGGCAGGCGGGCAAGATGGCCCACAGCAGACCCCAGAGAACTCTGAGCTCCTCTGCAAACTCCACAACAGGGCTGGAGGGACCTTGTCCCCACCTTCCAGGGTGCAGCCACGTGGGTCACGCTGGGAAACAAAACCCCATCAGTTCTGAAGGCAGAAGCAGCACCAGCCTCCGCAGAGGCTGCCGGCTCGTGTGGGCCCCAAGGCCAGGGCAGCCGAGAGGCTCCCGCAGTGCGCCCGCCTCATGCCTGGTAACCCGTTCCCCACTACCCTTGCTCTTGGGGGCAAGAGTGAGAATGCTCACACTGAGAGCTCAGTGACTTTCTCCCCAGGGGGTGGGAGGGTGCATCCCGCCTTGTCCCACAATTCTCCTTGGAAGTTTCTAGAGCATCTCCCTTCTTTTAGAGATGAGACTTTCTGAAGGACAAGGATGGTATGAGAGCCAGCAAGGAAGGCTACAGAACCCACAATCGCTTTTCTCAGTTGGTAAAGGTATTTGTGGCAGCTAAGCAGATAGATCAAACCATCCCAACAAGAAAGAGAAAAATACCTTGAGTGCCACGGCTGTGAAAAATGCGCGAAGAAGCGCGCTGTGGCCTGATAATCTAAGATGACTCCGGGCCCTTCCACGCTGGCTGGAAGCAGAGAGCAGAAAGCGCCCCCTCCAGGTGCTGGAGCTCCACTCACCTATATTTCTTTTTTTTTTTGACGACTCACCTGTATTTCTTTCAGCTGTGCTTTAGTGCCATCGCCATGAAATTGCTGCCAAGGGGCCGGGGAGATAGCTCAGTGGCATAAGGGCCAGCCTGGTAAGTGCAAGGCCGAGCTCCATGCCCAGCATTCCCCCACCAAAGAAAAAAAAGAAAAAAGAAAAAGAAAGGATTGTTGCCAAACCCAACATTATGAACACACTCCACTATGTTTTCTATGAGGTTTATAGTTTTAGTACTTCAAAGACCCCCGAGACCTCCCCTTGGGCCCCACCCCTACAGAACTCCACGTCTCCCAGGAGGGCCGCCCTGGGAACACAGGGCTTTTGGGGACACTGAAGGCCTCTTTTGTCCTGCCACGTTCCATCGTCACTGCATAATCACCTAATGCCTCTTGCTGGACCAGGAGCTCTGGGCTGGTAGAACCTCACTTCCCCTGATTCCTCCCAGAGCCTGGGGTCTCCCGGTAGGGCCGGCGTGCATTGTGTGCACCTCAACTCCTCCAACCTGCGATTCTCCACGCCGGTGGCTCAGCCTGCCCTGGGGGTGGGGCTGGCACAGCATGTGGTGCCCAGGATTGAACCACAGTCCCTGCGGTTGACTAAACTTTCCTAAGCAGGAGCTTTAGACCGCTGAACCATCTCGCCGGCCCAGAAGCTCATTTTTATCAACACAGGGGACATCACGGGTGAGTTACTGAGGGTCAGTAAGCCATGGAGTTTGTCCTGGGGCCAACAAGTATTAGTCCTCTGTCTTGTAAAGAAGGCGACCTCCACGGTCCCCAGCAGCACTCTGGAGCCTCCATGCTGCCCAGCGCAGCCGTGGACTCCGCAACCCTCAGGAAGGGCTGGCCATTGTTAGCAACACAGCAGCTGGAGAATCCCCTGCTTGCATCTGGGCTGCCTCCCTCCTGGTGCCCCCTCCCCATGGCTGGCACAGAGCCCAGCCCCCTCCAGCTAAGGGTTGGTCGGTCGGTCGTGGACCCTGCGCTTTGCAGGCAGAAGCATCAGATGGGGAGGCCAAGAAAAGCCATGTGAGGGACGGGGAGGGTGGCGAGGGGGCCCTGTCACCCAGGCCCTTCCAAATCCCCTCTGTGCACACTCCCCAGGACACGCTCTGTCGCAGGCTCCACAGACCGTGGGCTCCCCAAGCACAGTGCTGGCCTCATGGTTCCGAAGCTTCTGCTCCATTAGCTGCCCCCATGTTCAAGACGACTGGGGGCGGGGTTTCCTCCTGACTGTCTACCATAGTGTCGCTTTGGCTGTTCTGTCTTCCTGTTGGATCCTTTATTGTCGCGTTGTTTCCCACTGGAATGTGGGGACTGGCAGATTGTGGGTCCCTGCTCTGCCCAGGCGAGCCCCTGCGAAGACGCCTGGAAACGCACCTGCAGCACACGAGCCCAGCAACCTGGCTGCCTGGGTCCCACGTGACAGCACTCCAGGGAGAGGGACAGCCACTTTTATCAAGGGACAGCTGCTGTCCCCGGTCAGAAGCCAGTGGAAGCTGCTCAGGCCAGAGCCCAAATCCACTGTGGGCTGAGGTGCTAGCATGGGCCTCGGTCCCCTCTGGGCTGGGAGGAGCTTGCTCCTGCTCGGGTTCACAGTCCTCACACCCGGGGAAGTTGTGTGTGCCACCCCAAGGCTGGCAGCCCTCGGGGGGCCCTGAGGCCAAGAGGCCGGGAGGCCAGTGATAGTGTTGCCGCCATGCCTGCCAGCGCTCCCAGTGCAGGCTCTGTCCAGAGCCAGAAGGGTCGCGTGCACAGACCCGGCCGATGCTGTTCGGGTGAGGGTTGCTATAAAGGGCAGCTTTGTCCTCCCTGGCTCGGCCCTCTCCTGGTACAAGCAACATGGCACATGGGCCCTGCGATGCCAGTACCAAACTCTTGGGCTTTCCAGAGCTGGGAGCCAAGGACTTTTCTGATTGTCTTAAATTATCCGGTCTCGGCGTCATCATCTGGAAGTACCCTAAGCACAAGCTAAGACCCGGCCGAGACATGGAGAGAGGCACTGTCACGTCTGCACGGGCCTCGGCCACCCCCAGAGGCCAGAGCTGTCCTGCTGGCACAGCGCCCAGATGCAGAGCAGGGCTGCCGGGGCGTCCATGCCCCCTCGGGCTCTGGGCACCGGCGCGGGGCCTTGCAAGGTGGCAGTACCTGGTGAGCCCTGCAGGCCCTGCTGAGGGAGGGAGGACTCTGCACAAGACCTGGCCGGCACCATCCTTGCTGCTGGGACCCTGAGGCCCCACTACGCGGCACGGGTCCAGCTGTTTCCCGGACTCTGAGCTACCGTGCATCCTTCCAATCCTCCTGCAGGGCGCCCGACACCCCATGGGTGGCTTCTGTGAGACGGTGTGGTGAGCCACTCACATCCTACTGCCGACCTCTGCATGCAGCCTTGGGCTCCAGGGCAGCAGGGTCAGCACAGCGCAGCATCGGGGAGCCCTCCCTGCACCCCACCTCTGGGCACCAGAGACCGGCTGTCCTGGCTTTTCTGGATGAGGTGGAGGTAGCTGCTTCCAGCCCAGGCTGACCTCGGTGCTGTTTAAAGCAACAGCAGTTAAGTAGAAAGAAAAGAACTGGAAGCCATTCAAACCTCTGCTGCAGTCTCCAGGGAAAACGCCACGAGGAAGCGCATGTTCCACGCACAGCGAGCCCCAGAACCATACATTCCTCTCTGCAAGCTCAGCCTTGTGTCCAGCAGGTCCATGGTTCAGGCTCCATCCCCCGCAGGCCCCTACAGCTCCCTTGGCTCCTTGTCACCCAGGATTTCAGTCTGCATGGTGAGTGAGGCAGCAGCTGAGCCGTGCCGGACGATTCAGACGAGAGTTCCCGGCAAGCCCCATGGGCAGGGTTCAAAGAACTCCCAGCCTAAGGTTTTTGTACCTCACCACACCCATTTTAAAACTGAGGCTTAAAAATAACATGGGCCCCCCTTCTGTCCCTCTCTCGGACAGGAACTTTCTTTCCCCCAATAAATATATTCTGCTCATAAAAAAAAAATAATAACACAAGCGAAGGCCCGCATAGGCAGAGTGAAGGCTTCCGTGGCTAGGTTCTGTCCCGTCCTGCACAGCCGTAAGGTGACCCTTGGTTTCGCATTGGTGGCTTCTGCTAGGTGCTGCATGTCCTCTGTGCGGGGGACAGGTTCGGAGTCGCCAACGCAGTGGGTAGCAGGGTCATCAGAGCTCAAGCTGGCCTGAGGGCAGAGGCCATGCTCAGGGCCGCGGGGTCCCTGCCTCGTGTCCTTTGTGACTCTGATGCCAGTGGCCCCAAAGACAGGGAAACAAGGACCCGGGCTCGGCAGTGCACTGAGCCTTGCCGTAAGCTCCGTGGGCAGCCTGGGTGATCACGCAGGGAGGCCTTTCAGAGTGCAGTAGGCCTGTAAGCAAGGTGGATGTGTTTGTGGAGAAAACTGCTATGACTCCTAATTACCTTAATATTAATCAATAAAACATGATTACTTTTTCAAATAACTTTTTTATGTATTTTGTACAGGATTTACAGGGTCTCACTATTCAGATGGGATTTGTAATAATTCTCCTGTCTTCAGCCTCCCAAACGCTGGGATTACAGGGGTGTGCCACCAAGCCCAGTCTCATTCGCCATCCCAGTATGCTCCAGGGCTGGGGCCGGCACAGCACGGCAAGCCAGGGATCGAACCCTGGTCCCTGCGTCTGCCTAAGCGGGCACTTTACTCCTCCAAGCTCTCTGGCCCGCCTTTTTTCAAATAATTCGAGATTCCCAAGAAGCTTGGGAGTTTCACTGCCATTAGCCAGGGGCAGTCGCAGGCTTAAGAGATAGCAGGTTTTACATAAATGCTGTCTGCACAGCTAGCACTGGGTCAAAATAACCATTCCAAAGACCTATGTTCTGGTCAGATGCTCTCAAAGGTTTTTGGTTACAAGTTCATGGTGCTTCTTGGTCACTCCTGGGGCAGGGCAGGGAGGCCGGAGGCCAGTGCAGGAGTCCGGCTCTGGCCTGGGGTGTGTCTGCAATGATGCATCTCCCCGTTCCTCCCCCAGCCCCATCCCAAGCCCACAGCAGGAAGTCTGCCCAGAACCCTCTCTGAGACGCCCAGGTCTTGAGGGCCACAGATGGAGTGGGAGGGAGCAGGGGACACCGAGTGACCAGGACCTCCAGCGCCGGTCCCGTCACTATTCCTGCAAGCTCAGGCTCACGCTCTGTAGACCAGAGCTGGCACTTCTCAACCCTGCTCCCAAAGACATTATTAACATGCAGAGTCGCTTACAGCAGAGATCCGCAGAGAGCCGAGCTGGGCATCCCGGACCCTAGGCTGCTGTGGGGATGCGGGGAAGGTCAGGGAGGAGCCAGAAGACCAGTGCGCCAGTCCCAGCTCGAGGGAGCTGCTGGGGGCCTGGGGCAAAGTGACAGCCCCTTTTTTCGGGTTGCTCAGATGCTGTCCTGCACACAGAATCCACAGGAGGAAAACCCACAGAGGTCTGTGCCGGCGGTACCCAAGCGTCGCCAGCCACCTTGCTATCATTTATCAAGAACTGCAGGGTCACACATCAGGCCCTGGGCCAGGCAGTCCATTACAATCGTTTGCGCCTCCCGGGACTCTGGGCCCTGGGTACTATTTTAGTTTTCTGTTCCATTATGAAGTGAAAGCTCAGACAAGTTTAGTAGCTCAGTCAAAGTCACAGAGGCAGCACTGGGGCTTGATCCAGGTGTCCCTGCCTCAGCTGGAGGGGCAGCACATTTGTCCAGAGGCCTGGGTTCAGGACGGAGTCGGGACAGGCATGGGGAGGAGCAGCTACAGCACAGAGCACAGCAACAGCAGGCAGCTTCACGTGCAGGGGACACCAGGGATCCAGAAGACGGTGACAGGGGACAAGGACCAAGCCCTCCGTGTCTGCTTCCAGGCACAGGCAACAGCACCCACCTTAGCAGAGCCCCATATAGGCCTGGGCCGCAAGAGTCAAAGGCAGACACAGACTAGACTCGCAGGCAGGACACAGACCAGTTGCTCCCGGGGTCTCCTTTGGCCCAGACTCCATGGCTTGAGGTCAGGCCCACCCTCTGCACCAGCCACTCCACAATTCAACCCGTGCCAGGCCAAGCCCCTGACCAACACCAATGCAGTGGGACCTGGAGGTCCCCCAAGAAGGGCCAGGCTCCCCTTCCACTGTTACTGGTTGCTCCCACAGGCCTGGAGGAGAATCAAGGAGCCCGGGACTAGAGTGAAGGAGAGGGCTCATGTAATCCCCTTCCCATCTGAAATGTTCACGTGGGCCTGGGCCAGGGTCTGTAGACCCACAGGAGATGTCCTTTAAGGAACCCACAGGCCCACAGGTGAACGGAGATCTACACAAGATAGGGGTGCTAGAGGGCCCTGGCCAAGCTGGGCTCTGAAAGGTGAAGAGTTCACCCGGCAGATGGGATGAGAATGATGGGGCCCTGGCCGGAAGGCAGGCGGTGCGGCACTGGACGGCAGGGCCCGTGGGTCTGCTCGGATTTACTCCACAGCACGGGAAACCAACAAGAGTTCGTGAGCAGAGGAGGCGTGAGCCAAAGCTGAGTCTGCAGCAGCTCCGACGGAGACAGTGAGGGCCCCACACGCGGGTCCCGCATCTGGACCATTAAAACGCGCGCCACGGGGGTGCATGGGGAGGACAGCCAGGCTGCGAGACGGTGCCGGCTGCGTGCTCCCACAGAGGGCTCCTTCTGTTTCTTTTTTCCTTTAAGAGCAGAGCAGCTTTTCTTCTGCTTTACAGAACCATTGTAAATGTGTAAAATCTGAAACCGCAGGCGCAGTCACACGACATCTCACACACTGGCTATTCCCGGAGAGCTGGCTTTGTCCTCCTGAGTCACCCTTGGCCCTGCGGAGCAACAGGACACCTACAGAGCCTCTGCTCTCCACACATCCAGCCACCCAGACTGGCCTTGAGCACTCTATACAACCCAGGCTGGCTTGGAACATGGGGCGATCCTCCTGCCTCAGCCTCCCGAGTGCCAGGATTTCAGGCCCTCGCCACCACGTAAGTCTGCGGTGTCAGTGACAAGTCCAGGCACTGATGCTGAAGTAAGCAGTGGTGGGCCTGGAAGAGCACAGAGCAAACAGAGCAAAACACCGTGAAGGACGTCCTCGTGGTTCTTGTCCCCTGTCCCCTGGTTCCTGTCACTCACTGAGGGAGAGGGCTTCTGTAAAGTGATTGAACCACAGGGAGCTGGGGCTGACTTGCGGTGGGAGGCGTGGCCTGAAGGGAAGTGGTGGGCAGATGGGCATGGGCTTGAGGGGAGGGCATGTGGGCACGGCCCGCAAGGAAGAAGCGGCAAGTAGCATGTGGGTGTGGCCTCGGAGAGGTGGGTGCATGGGCGTGGCCTGGAACGGTGTGTGGGTGTGGCCTGAAGGTTTTCCTCCCTCTAGTCGGCCCTTGTTCCTCTACTCCCTGTGCACCGCGCCGTGAGTACCTCTCCCCTGACAGGCCCCTCTGCTTCCCTGTTTCTTCTGAGCCAGTGCGCCCTGGACTGAACCATCAGGCAAACCTCTCTTAGTTCAAGTTGTGGGTGTCAAGTTTCGTGCCCCAGCAGAAGCAGCCTGAGACATGCGTTGGCCACACAGGTGGTCGCCATCCCAGGCTTGTAAATTCTGGAGGGAGCATAGCTTGGGTCAGACCTGCCAAGGTCGCAGGCAGAGAGGTGCAGTGTGGGTCTGCAGGGGAGGCCGGGGCTCGAATCCCAGCCACTGGGCAGCGCGCTTCTCTCAGCTCCCACGCAGTCGTCTGCAGCTCGCTGTTGGGTCCTGGCCTCCTCCGTGGCCAACGAGCACCTGGCCCAGCTGTCGCAGGTGATGACAGGAGGGAGAGGATGGGGGGCAGGAAGGGGCACAGGAGACAGAAAGCGTGAGGTATTCCCCAAAGCCAGCTGCCTCTCCTGGAGCAGCACCTACCCAGGGACCTGCCTGAGGCTGGCACCACCACCGAGCCAGGCGCTGCAGGGTGCAGCCCTGCCACCCAGGCTCAGGAGGTGAGCAGACACCTTGCTTCCCTGTGCCCCCAGCGCATCCCACCCAGGTCCCAGGGCCTTTACACCCCACCTGTGGGACACCTGGAGAAATGCCAGGTGTCTGCACTGTTGCACCCGGGACTGGTCACACAGGAATAGGAGCGTGGAAATGGAGGGATGTTTCCTCCATTCTGGATGCTGGAAGCCTAAGCAGGGAAGCATGGCCACTTCTGAGGACAGAGGGTCCACTTCCTGTCCATCTTCTGTCGTGTCCCCCCACAGAAGGGAAGGAGAGCCCCACAGGGTCCTGGACCCACTGCTGACCCTGATCGCCGGGGCTCCTCTTCATGCCTGATCCTCCTGTGTCCCCACATGGAGCTTCAGTCCACAGGGTGCATGGAGACATGCGTGTCCCGGCAGAAGGCATGTGGCCAGGTGCTGAGTCCTGGTGTCGCTGACCACACAGCAGGGAAGGCCAGCTGAACTTACAGACAACGAATTGCAATTCAGAACTATCTTGTAGCCAGGAAGAAGAAAATTCCCATCAAGGAAGATGCGTCGGAAGGTGACGTCGACTACAAATACTGGAGACAAAACCCAAGACCCTCCGAGAACCGAGGACCATAGCTGCGAGCTCGCCACATCATCCCACCGAACTGTGGAAGAAGAGAACTACTGACTCCTTGGTGCTGAGCTGTGGGTGTACGGTCTCACTCCGTCGTGGGCAACTCTCATTGTCTCTACTTCACAGAGAGGAAACCGAGGCACGGGAACTGACCTGACCTAATGGGAGCCCAGGACACCCAGGCTTGGTCTTCAAAGGATGCATGTGACCAGCAGTGTTCTGAGCACCCGAACAGCTGACAGAGTGGCAGGGTGGGGGGTTGGTGGGCTGGAGGAGGTGGGGGTGGGGGAAGGGTGCTGGCCTCAGAATGGCAGCCAGACCCTCCGGGCACGGCTGCTCATAGCCCCTGACACAGGGCAGAAGCAAGAGCAAGGCTACTGTGCAGAAGAAGGCACTCCTGGGGCCCCCACACCCAAAGATACTGCCCACGGGACAGTGCTTTGGGGTGTCGGGGGCACTGTGCACAGGCCCCAGGCTGGAGCAAGAGGCCCAGAGTCCTCCTTTGCCAGCCCCCGCTCCCAGCACGCATGTTTGCGCCTGCCCTGATGGTTGGGGTGACAAGGATGGGGTCCCAGGAGACCCAGGCTTCTGGCACCTCAGCACCAGGGAGGCGTGGTGGCCCCATGCACTGAGCTTCAGCGCAGCTGCGGAGTGGGGGACCAGGCAGGGCCAGGAGGGGCTCTGAAGGGAGGACAGGCAGAAAGGGTGAGGCTCCTGCTGTCATCTGGAGTCCCCTGAGAAGAGCACAGAGTGACAGGCTCTGTGGTGCAGGTACAGGATGCCAGAGAGGACCTCCGGTCCAGCCTGGAGCATGAGGAGCAACCCCTGCTGCCCACAGCCTGGGCTGCAGGATGCTCAGATGGGGGTGGGGAGCACGGGAAGGCCAGCCACCTGCCACGGAGCTGCAGCAGGCAGCGAGCTCAGCACTAGGAAGGAGACCCTGGCTCTGATTCCCAGACAGGGGCCCTGGGGCTCAGTGTGGTCAGGAGCCAGGTGAGAGCCGTCTGCTTCCGGCCACGGCTTTGCTGGTTTCTGCCCACGTAATGCACACCTGAGGGAGCTGTGCTGTGTGCACATGTGTTCACGTGTGCTGGTGCGTGTGTGCACCTCTGAGCACGAGTGAAGGGAGGGGAGGAGGTCTGAGGACGGACGACAACTGCAGAGAAGGCTGGGGCCACGAGGTGACAGCCAGCACTGCCACTGGCCTGCGGGTGTCGTGTCCTCTGTGGCTGGCTGCAGGGTTGCAGAGCACGTTGCCTGAACCACATGAGATCTGGGGTGAGCTTGGCACCCCCGAGCCTCCGACTTCCAGCCAACCTGAGACCCCAGCATAGTGGGAACCACGGCAGTCAGACCTCACGAGGAGCCGGCAAGGACCTGCAGCCACAGCCCAGGGCATAGGCTGCCATGTCTCCAGTGCCACCGCAGCAGGCTCCTCCCTGCTGTGCCAGGTGGAGGGCACGGGCAGGAGAGGTCTCATCTGCAGGACTCAGCCTTTAAGGGTAGTAAGGGAGAGGTGAAACTCAGGGA
>PVKN010010202.1:0-22899 GCA_004027915.1 Capromys pilorides
TGAATTAGACTAAAATCTTTAGCAAAACAACAGTGAGTAGTGAAAATTGTGTCTGAGTAAGTGCCCTATTTAATACAATGACTGATAGATAATATCAATTCCAAATTAAGTCTGAGATGTTTGATACACAGAAAGATGGTGATGTTAAGCTCAAGTACCTACATTATAGAGTAATAGTATCACTAAACTTTTCTTCTGGAGGGTTAAGAATATAAGTTTATAGACCAAAAATTGGAAGAAAATAAAAAAAAGGGCTACAAGGATAGTCAATATTTTGTCCGTAGCCCTTCAAGGTCAGTGAGGACTCTGGACATAAGAGAACCTGTGCTATAACATCCTATAACTCAGTGGTTTCCCAAATTTTCTGTTCAAGGAGATTATGGGGCTACAGAGGAAAGGAATTAAACATACACAGTGTGCATAAGGAGAGTCACCTATTTTAAAAATCCTAAATCAAAATACATCTCTAAGTTAAATTTAAACCTATGGCTTTCTAGTTTATAACTTTTGAGAACTAGTATAGGTCCTATCATTTCCATTTTAGCAAGTGGAAACAAGACAGACATATCCACGGTTGCAATGTAGTTAGTTACTGACTCAGAACAAGCATCGCGGTTTCCTGTCTTAGCCAGCAAGTTTCCTTTCTGCTGTGTGGCTCTCCCAAGACAACCTTGCCATTGAAAAATGAGCAGCTGTAACAGAGCATCTGAGACCAGATAATGTATAATGAACAAAAATGTTTTTCTCTCAACCGAGGCTGGAAAGCGCAAGATCAGTGGGTAGCATCTGGCAAAGGGCTTCTTGCTGGGTCATGCCATGGTGGGAGGCCGAGAGGGATGAAGTGCGATGGACCTTGTCCCTTTACATGGAAGCCACTGCCACCAGTAACAGCATGAACGCATCTATACAGGCAGTGCCCTGGTGACCCAGGTGCATCTCATTGTCACTTACCTCCCACCACCGCCACACTGAGGTTCAGGTTTTCCACCTGTGAATTTTGAGAGGTGCATCTGAAATGTAGCCCCAAGGACCAGCGAACACCTGCCCTCGTTGTCCAGTCTTGGCTTCCTGTACTCGCCCCTTGCACCATTGCTGTCATTCCATCATATTGCTTAGTGAGTTGGAGCCACCCAGATGATGTTGGACGACGGATAACTTATCTGAACAATGCCCATGCAAAATAATGATTCGAATGAACTCACTAAAAAAGAAGCCCCCCGGGAAGAAAATCTAGTGACAATTGTGTGGAAGATATATAGCATCTCTCACATGTGAGCTGAGTAGACTGGAGGCCTATCGCTATGCTCCTGTCAATCGTATTCTTCACGCCACATGAGTGCCCTGCCTCCTTTCCTCCCTCATCTTCTGTGGTGAAGGAGTGGTGAACAGTAGTTCATCTTCTTACCTGACTCAGGGCCAGAGCTCTGGTCTACACCACCACTGGTATGTCACTAACATCATCATCTCCATCACCCACCCCTCCCTCTGAACACCACTGCACAAGCCAAGCACCTTCATAATCTGCAAGGGTTTTCACATTCACTGTCTCACCGTTGCCCTCTGTCTCTGGCTCTGTTGTTGAGATCACGTGTAATGAACTCACTGGATTTTCCTTGGGCCTTGACATGAATATTTTAAAATAAGAGTACAATGGAGGTCAGAAAAATACTATTGATATAACCTGTAAGAGAAATCTCTTTAAATAATTTTGTCTTCAAAAGACAAAAGGCTGGGACTACCCAGCCTCTTGTGCACTTCAGCTAGTTGTGTCCTAGTGAAACAAGGTTGTAGAAGGGGAACAAGAAATGGAATAAAAGGGGAAAGAGGGGATAAGAGGGCATAAAAAGAATCAAGACGTGTCATATACATGTATCAACTCCCCTCCAATGAATGCAATCATTATGCATTACAAATATGTACTAATAAAAACAAAAATTAAAAGTGAATGGCGCACACCTGTAATCCCAGCGCTTGGGAGACTGAGGCAGGAGGATCAGTGCAAGTTCGAGACCAGCCTGGGCTACAAAAGTGAGCTCAAGGCCAGCCTGAACTGCATAGTGAGATCCTGTCTCAAAAAGACAAAAAGAATAAAAACAACAAAAGTGAAATAAAGATACTAACCAAAATAAAAATAACAGCATTAGGAATAAAGATTATAATGGAGAAAGAGTAATTTCCCAAATTCGCCTTTTCTGAAACAAGATTAAGATCCACTGAATCAAGTCAGATGTCAAAAGAAAGTATAAAAATATAATAATCCTTGAAAAGCACTTTTATGTGACATATTCTCATAGCTATTTTTCAGGGTATTAAAACAGTTATTTAAAGTTGAAAGTGGGGCTGGAGGTAGCTCAGTAGAATAAGAGCTTGCCTGGCAAGTGCTGGCTCCTGAGTATCCCCGGTATCGTAAAAAAAAAAAAAAAAAAAAAAAAACAAAGTTGAAAAAGAGTCTCCTACAAATCATTCAGTAACTCAGTGATGTGAGAAATAGAACAAGAACCCAAGACATGTGGCTTCTGGACACTACGACACATGAACGCAGGTTGTCACCACTCTGCTGTGTCCTTGCAGTCTTCTATGAGGGCCTTTTTTTTTCCCCATTGGCATGCCCAATAGGGAATTTTTTCTTTCACAAAATGCAAAACAAGGAAATTGTAAAACACTAGCCAGTCTGTATCAGCCAGTCATTCACAAACAATTCAACATCAATGTTTGAAATCTCAATTTTTATATTCTAATGTGTTTTGACTGGTTACTGGAGTCTGAGATAATAGAGATTGATGGTATATCATGAAAGAAGTTGGTTTATCTGGTTTCTGTAGAGTTCTTTCTGACGGCTCTTATAGTGCTGGCCTCAATGTATACACAGTGTATATGCTTCTAGGAGGGAAGAACCATCCAAAGTAGGTCAAGGTCTAGTTTAATGACTCCCCATCCAGGCAGTGTATTAAATTGTCCAGGATTTCTTTCAAAAATATAGATGTTTAGCCACCTTTCCCAGCACAATTAAATTAAATCTCAGGGAACAGAGCTCAAGTATTTGTGTTTTTAAAATCTTCCCAAGAAGCCAGGTATGGTGGCACACGCCTATAATCCCAGCACTTGGGAGGCTGAAGCAAGAATATCGATGTGAGTTTGAGACTAGCCTGGGCTACAAAAGTGAGCTCAAGGCCAGCCTAAACTGCATAATGAGACCCTGTCTCAAAAAGACAAAAGAAAAAAAAAAAATCTTCCCAAGTATGTAATGTCTTATATATGAAACCACACAGGGGTTGGATCCCTGGGCCTGCCATGCCAGCCCTTCCCTAGAGCATGCTGAGATGGCAATTGACACTGGGCGTGGTGGCATGCACCGGTACCCAGCTCTTGGGAGGCTATAAACAGTCTGATCTAGTAGTGAGACCCTGAACACCCTGTAGACCCTTCCCTAAAATACAAAAGAAAGAAAGAAAGAAAGAAAGAAAGAAAGAAAGAAAGAAAGAAAGAAAGAAAGAAAGAAAGAAACTACAAGTAGTGGCTTTACTTTATCATTGTTAATAGTATTACTATGGTAGATGTAATTCTTGCATGTTTATGTGACGATTATATAAGAATTTTATTATCTATTTTAATATATAAAACTTGTCAACTATATCTTAATACAACTAATTTTTAAATTAAAAATACAAGAATTTGTGACAACAAAGGCAAAATCGGTTCTCTGAGCCATCTGGACCTCTTTTCATTATCCTGTCCTGGGGGGCTTAGTGATTTTGAGGGAGCTACAGAACCAGAAAGCGAAGAGATCATGATTTTCCAGGTCTTATCTTTTTATGACAAAGAGGTGGCATTTCCAATTTAATAAACTTCTTTGAAGATCACAGTACAGTTTGCCATTCTTTCCTAATCTAAGTATGATTTGAATTGCTATTTGAAGTATTTAAATTGTATTACCAATCAAGTGGTTAATTGAGAAAACTCCTTCTCTTTGTCCTCCTCAACACTTGGGCATTAATAAATGCAACCTTGAACAGATTTTTCCATGTGGCAAGGTATGTTTACAATAGATTTGTGTTGTTCATAACTAATCTGGGAACAGAAAATCACATGGCCTGCTCTGGGCTTCACAGAAGTCTGTACCAGGCAGAGCCTTAACCCAGGGCTGGGGGTAGAGTTTCAGAACAGTGTGGTTTTGGCATGTTCTCTGCATGGACTCTGGACTCTGCATCCTGGGCCATCAAGTCCCTAAGAGAGAACAATGGGCTTTCAAAGCCTCTCAGGGGCCTGGTAGGGTCCCAGCAAAGAACCAGATCTGTCTCAGGGCAAAGCAACACTGTCACTATGGAACTGAGCTTACTCTTTGCAAAGTAAAACCCAGACATCTGACTTAAAGACTGGGCTAGACATGAGGGACCCTTCCTCTGAAAAATAAACTTTAGGACATAAATCTGTACGTACATTCTGATCCCAGACTTTCCTTGCCACACAAAGCAGATGGCCAGAAACTTGTTTCAAAGTACACTCACTGCCGGGTATGGTGGTGCACGCCTATAATCCCAGTATTTGGGAAGCTGAGGCAGGAGGATCAGTGCGAGTTCGAGACCAGCCTGGGCTACAAAAGTGAGCTCAAGGCCAGCCTGAACTGCATAGCAAGACCCTGTCTCAAAAAGACAAAAAAAAAAAGTGCACTCACTGGAAGGATTTTCTCTGGCCCCTGTCAGTCAAGGTCAGGCCTAAGCGGGCCTATAATAAAGCTCTCCCCAGTATCCCATCTGCACACAAGTACTAAGCCAGCCCATCCATAAAGCAAACATGGGCCTCTTGATTTCCTGTATAGCTGGTTGTAGAACAGGGGACAAGTGGAGGAAGGATGCTATGCGACAATGTGGGTGCCATGAGGGGCTAAGCTCTGCTGTGCTCTGCAGGGCTTGTGCCCCCTCCTGCCTGTGTACCCCTCACTTCCACTGCATCATGAGTTGTTGCTAGGCATGCTGACATTACATCTTCATGGATATGACAGGACCCAGCCGAAAATGAGCAGTCCTGACAGCCTTTTGGGGCCTCGAGGTCAGATATTGTCTCAATCAGAGCCGAATTCCATTCCCGGAGGCCATGCAACTCATCAGAAAACTCAATGGCCTTGATCCACACTGCACAGTGGAAACGGTCACAACTGGGTCAATTTTATCCATTAGCATCAACACAAGGATCGGATAGGGTAACCTGGTGAACATATTTGATGTCATCACCACTATAGAAAATACTGTTCCTTGGATATTCTTTAAAACTGTACTGCTCTACATAAGTGAGCTCAAGGACAGCCTGAACTACATAATGAGATCCTGTCTCAAAAAGACCAAATAAATAAATAAGTAAATGAATAAATGTATTGCCCATGACCAAAGACTTAAAATTGTTTCTTTTTTTCTAAGTTTTTAAGCATGTTGGAATTATGTGTAAGAGGATTTTTACTTTAAACAAAAGATTAAGCTTTCTGTAATCCCAGCACTTGGGAGGCTGAGGGAAGAAGATCACAGTTTCATGTCCCATCTGGGAAACTTGCAATTTATCAAGACCCCGCCCCCAAATAAAAAGCACTGGGCTGTAGCTCAGTGGGAAGGCCCACGCTCTGTCCCTTGCATCATGACCAAAAACAGCCACTTTTAACAATAGCTCTAGTTAATAGATACTGATTTGAAAATTTCTTTCTGACCAGTTTGAAAGAGACCTATGTCGCAAAATTCCTTGATCATTTTTGTATTTTTGTTAGTGGCATGCTTAGCATCTTCCCAGAGAGACATAATGATCTCAACAGAAGTTAAATACCTCCTCTTATTTTAAATGTATGACTCTCACCCAAGCATTAGAAAGGATTTTAAAATAATAACAATAATAAAAGAGAATAAGAGACAAGAAAAAATGCTACAGGATTATTCCGCTACAATTTAGGATATAGCTAAATTCTTCAATTTCTGTGTAAAAATGCATAACTTTTTTTTCATATTCTGTAGGGATTTAAAATTTAGAATATCAACAATTTATGGAAAGTACATATTCCATGTTATGTCTTGGGGGTTTAATATTCAGAAAGATAGTGATATTAAGCTCGAGTGTCTACATTATAGGGAATAATATCATTATGCTTCTCTTCTGGAGGGTTAACAACTTAAGTTGACAGACCCCCAAAAAGTTAGAGAAAAAGGACTATACTGATAACCAATATTTTCACCCTAGCCCTTTAAGATCAGTGAGGAACTCAGCACATAAGGGTCTGGAGGACCTCCTGAGCAGCTCTCCTTGAAAGAAGAGTGACTATCTCCATTTTGACTGAACCTGACCCTATTTCCCCATATTGAAATGTACAGAGCTGGCTAGGACTTCTCATTATCCTTTCAATTGGCCTTAAGCAGTGTGAATTGGTCTAGACAAGGTGCTGGTGGTAATTTTTGAAGATGGCACACGTGTTTCCCTGATAACAGGACAAAGAGCCAATGCTCCATGGTGTCAGCTGGGATCGAGCCTCGAGATAGAGGCTATGACTTCCTGGGGCTTGAAAGATTACACATCAGGGCTGAAGCACCAGACCCCCAAAATATTAGATACTATCTCAATAGCATAATGCAAGTTATTTTCTTTGTATATCTCTGAGTATGGCGGAGATGAATGCAGGCCTCCTACCTAGCCCAGCTCACAATGCTCATCTTCTCCCCACAATTCCCTTCAGTGCTCACCTTCCCAAAATTCCCTTTTCACAAGCCACTCCCCATTTTCCAATGAAGAAAGCCTGAGTGCAGTCCTGGGTTGCCATCTTGGTTCCAGAAAACCATCTTCATGGCTGGACTTAGGGCCCCTTGGCTCCCCAATAATTAGATAGATAGATAGATAGATAGATAGATAGATAGATAGATAGATAGATAGATAGATAGATAGATAGACAGACAGACAGACAGACAGACAGACAGACAGATAGATGTCTTAGTGTCTTTGTTATTGCCATAGGTTGCGCTGGGAGTGGTAGATTGGCATTAACTTGGTAGAATTCCAATAACATGGTTTTAGGATTGTAAGCTTAGACTTCTTGGGCCAAGATGAGAACCAGGAAGGTACTCCAACACAAGAGAACCTGTACTGTAACATCTTATGGCTCAGTGGCATCCCAAACTTTCTGTACAAGGAGATTATGGAGCCACAGAGGAAAGTGATCAAATTGGTCAAGCAATAGCCATGACTCATCCAAAGGACTGACACTGACAAAAGATCTACAAACAGATATACGTGGTTTCAGGGTTAATCCTGTGGGAATTTAACTGACCTTGTCAGATACAAAAGTTACATTTTTTGTTATATAGGTCTTACTTCACCTTGGTCTTAACCATTGAGCAGAAAAGTCTAACCATGAGATGTAAAAAGTAAAGCCAGATTAATATACTGAGCTATAAAGGGCTCAAGTCAACAGCTTCCAACAATGCCAGTTCTGCTGACAACCCACTGCTATTATGGACTATTTGACTAGTCATACAACTATTTTCTCTTAGTTCAATGAGAAGTAAGATTTGTACTGTTGTGGTTTGTGTTGATTGTCCCCCCAAAGCCTCACGTAATCATGGGGCAGGGACTTCTAGAGTTTGAAACTGACTCACGATCCACTGGGATTATATGTTTTAGTACTCATGGGTTTATGGGTCTGAGCACTGCTTGGATTATGGGTGTGACCTGAGGAGGATAGCTTGAGGCAGAGAACCTGAATGCAACATAAGAGAGACAGAGAAACAGACTCTCTGTTCCTCTCTGTTGCCCTGGTTGGTGGGGTGCCTCTGTTATGATTGTTGCAATTTCTACCACCATCAACTGCTGCTCTCTGCCATGTGCTAGTCTGCCTTGGAGCTGGCTGAGTATGGACTGAAACCTCCAGTTACTGTGAGCTAAATAAAGCTTTCCTTCCCTCATTTTGAGCGTCAGGTATTTGTCCCAGCAATGAGAGAAGAGTAACTGAGAAATGCACTGATAGTGTTTATGCATGATATCAAGTCCGCATCTTGTACTCTGAACAAATACTACAGAGGCAACAATATGCAATGTATTCATTATTGGAATTATCTTACTAACCTGTTGGGAAACTGTCTCATTGTTATTTTTCATTAAAATTAATAAAAAAAGAAAAAGAAAGAAAAGGATTTTAAAAATATGGATTTAACTATATTATCCAAACTGAAATCTATGACAGAAATGTCAACGGTTAGTGCCTTTCCCTGGACTGAACAAGAGGGCACAGGTGGTTCAAATCACCAAGCCAGCTGTGTGGGAGGGGGGCAAAGAACAGGAACCCATTTAATATCTAAGCTTTAGTGTGACAAATTATTTTATTATTTCATATTTCCTGTCCAAACTATCAGCAATGTAGGGACCCTCTGACCATTCCCATTAGCAGATAAGGAGCCTCATCAGCATCCCCATGGTGTAATCAAATGAGAATCCTCAACTAACGCAACAGTGTTGAGATCCCAGTCGCTGCCTCCTGCCTGGCAAGCCAGGATCTCCAAAACTACCCAGTTCCACTCTCCCAGTTTGCAGCCTAGGGAGGAGTTCTGCTTTAGGTGAAGAAGTGCTACAGTGGTTTCCAAATCCAAGGCTCAGGCAAGTGGCAGTTGGCCCACGGTCGGTCTCTCATCTCTGACTCTATTCTGACCTGCCTCTCATTCTTCCTCCAAATTAAGCTGGCCTGCCAGGCTTGCCTGAGAAAGGCATCAGGACTCACTAGGAGCTATGCCTGGCCTGGCGCTTTGGTGTATGTAAGACAGCCAAACAATCCTAGGTTTCAGCTCTCTGAATGTGCAAGATAATCAGACAGAGCAGAAAAGCAGAGACAAAGGCTGTAGTCAGGCATGTGGATGGGAGAGCTACAAGGGTTGAAGCATTAGACCTGTATTTGGTCTGTCTATGCTGACTTTGGCGCAGTACTGTAGAAAACCCCATGCGGGAAGCCCAGTCACGATTCAGAGTTCAGCTGACTCTATCAGGACTTCTGCTAGGACAGCAGAAGAAATCTCTTGCGCTGCCTACTGTTCCCTCACTATTGCCCCTCTGCCCTTTTTTCCTTCCTGTTCTCTTTCTCTCTCCTTAATACAGGATGAAACTTTCTGATGGTTTTGTGTATCTTCATCCTGGAGGTCATATTTCCATGTGGCAAGATAGCTAAATTGCCCAGAAATGCAAATCATAATCCCAGAGCCCCATGCTGAGATTTCCAGAGAGTTAAATCCCATGTGTGCCCCCGACTGTTCCCCCTTCCCCTCAATCCTCCCTCCTCTCGTTACTTTACAAGGTCTCAGAGATCAGAGCCTTACCCTGAGCCAGTACAGCACTGCACTGGCAGAGGAAACCCCCCTCGCTTGCCCTTCATTGCCAGTGGTAACTGCTGGCTCCCTCGGGGCTTCACACAGTTACAATGAGAAGCCGCTCACCTGCCCCACCATAGCCACAAGCTGTGGCTGGAGTTCCTACAGCTGTGCCTGTGGTCACGGTGGCCCTAACCGGTGAATCTCAAACGGTTGAGAACTGGGCTGTGTTCCGATAGCCTCCCGGGGGCTGGGATGTTTTCCTTAACCTCATGAGTCTGCAAAAAGTGGGCTGGCGAGTGTTCAAGAGCAGGCCATCGCATGAGATTTCCTGTACTTCCTGCTGCTGCTGGTGCTGCTGCTCAGGCCATGTGGTCCGCCTGAAAAGTCATTCTCATGAGAGATCAGCACTTCTGCTGCCAGTTGTGCCAGAGTCCAGAGGAGAAGCATGAAAAGTGAAATAATAAAGAAATAGACCTTTCAGTCTTTAGATTTTGCTTTGGTGTTTTGTTCGGTTTTTCATTCAGTGGTAGAAATTGGAGGATAAGATGGATGGGAAGAGACAGCTATTTGAAAGATTAACATGTAGGCTCACATAAAGTTTGCAAAGCGGACGCATAGCACGTTAGAAGTGATCCCAGCCACTGTGGAATTACCTCCATAAAAGGACAGTGGCAAGAGCATTGCGCCAGTCAGAGACAGCATCCAAGTCCTCTCCCTGCGTTGACCTGTTCTCCTCTGCACGAAGTCCCTGTACAGTTCATGAAGCATGGTTTTCTCATGTTCCAGAGGGACTCAACAGCGCTAAGACAATAGGGAAATGGACAGCCTTGTGGTTGTCACCAATGAATGGCTCAGACTGTCCTAGAGGAAGGAGAAGTTTGCAATGCTTCGTTGTGTATTTTGTGTCTAGAAAAGTGCACTCAGTGAGGATTTATGGAGAACTTGAGCGGAGGGCAGTTTTGGCAGAGGTTAACATTAAATTTAAAGAAATACATTTTATTTTATTTTTAATCTTTTTATTTCTTTATTTATTTGGTACAGGGTCTTGCTATGCAGCTGGAACTCATAGTGATCCTACTGTCTCCGCCTCCCCAGTGCTGGGATTACAGATGTGCATCCACCATGCCCAGCTTCAGCAGCCAGCTGGGCACACCCAGAGTTCCAGGACCAGCACAGCATGCAGTACCAGGAATCGAACTTGGGTCCTTGAGCTTGCCAGGCACGTGCTTAGATAGCTGAACCATCTCTCTGGCCAGAAATATAGATATTTTAAAGCAAAAAATATTCCTGTATTGACAGTCGGCTTTTTCTCAGTCACTTTGCTAAAGATAACCAACGAATGACTTGCTCTACCCCAATCCACACACTCATGCTAAGTGTTCTCCATTTTTGTTTCTAAAATGGACAAAGAAGCTGGATATGGGGAAACATACTCTAATTCCAGCACCTCTAGAGGTTCAGGCAGGAGGATGCTAAGCATGAGGCCACCTGGGCAACTTCGTGAGACTCAGTCTCAAAATAAAAGTAAAAGGCTAGGGATATAGATACACAGGGAGCAGGGGGAACCCATGGCCATCATCACAGAGCACGCTCCCTTGTCTCTTATCTATTTCCCAAAGCCTTACCTTTTCCCCAACTCAAGGCTGGAGATGACCAGAACGCCGTGGTCAGCCTGAGGTGACTGCCATATGTAATGGCCTGTGGGCCAAGAGCCTATAGAGACCATAGCAGTTCTGTGATGCTCATAGCTGTTCCAAATAACTTTTTAGGGAATGCCTGAAATTTCCTGTTTTATTTTATTTGCCTATGGCCTATGAGATGTGAAATATGGAGTATGTTCTCCTGTTTTATTTGGGCCCACTTTATATCTTTTTTGGTGGGCTCAGGTATAAAATCTTGGTGGCATCCCCCATCTCCTTTTTTTTCTAGAAAATGACTGCTGAATTACCCTGGGAGAGTTAATAATACCCTTCAAGATTTCGTAAGCTATTTGTTAAACACCTATTCTATGCAAGACTTCCTTTGACAATTACAAGGAACAGGAAATTGTATTTGTGCCTTATAAAGAAGATAAATGGTAAGAAAATATAACAAAACAATAACTAATGTAAAGCACAATGTAAAATATCACTAAAACAAAAGTAAAGTACTGTAGACGTTTAGGGAAAAGAAAACTGAATCCACCAGAGTGGGAGATGAGAACATATGTCCCATGAAGGTTGTGCAGAAGTTTGGATAATGGAGATAGGGTCAGTGAGATAGCTCAGTGGACTAAGCACCTGCTTTGGCAAGCACAGGGACCAGGGTTCAATTCCCCTGTCCCTCATGCTACACTGGCCCCACCCCTGGAGTGGGCTGAGCCAGCGACTGAGTCTGGGCGTGGTGGTGTACACCCGTAATCCCAGCACTGGGGAGGCTGAAAACAGGAGGATCACTATGAGTCTGAGCTGTATCGCAAGACCCTGCACCAAATACATAACTGAAATAAATAATAGAAATAGACAAAAAGTAAATCTGCTAGGAGATACCAGTGACTCATGGTGCAAGTACTCTGCCATCACTGAGCTGCATCCCCACGCCTTTTAACTATTTGGAGGCAGAGTCTTATTAAGTCAGTCAGGTTGGGGCTGGCCAGCTAGCTCAGCAGATCAAAGTGCCTCCTTGGGCAAACACAGCGGCCCGGGCTCGATCCCAGGCATGCCGCGTTCCCTCTCCCCCCGGGTGTCCTGAGACATCGATTGAGCGTGGGAATGGTGGTGTGTCTTAGTTACTTTTACTCATTGCTGGGACAAATACCCGACACTCAAAATGAAGGAAGGAAAGGTTTATTTAGCTCACAGTTGCTGAAGGTTTCAGTCCATATTCGGCTGGCCCAAGGCTGAGTGGAACAGGGCAGAGGGCATCCAGTTCATGGCAGCAGAACAACCAACTCACCGGAGCAGAGAGTAACAGCCCTTTAAAAAGTCTCTTTGTTCTCAGCCACTCTGACGTGGGCCCGTTGTGCCCTAGGGTGAAACCAATCACACCCCAGGATGGGCCCTTGATCCCGCTCTAGGGAGGAGCCAATCATATCCTAGGCAGGCCCAGGTCATGCTCCAGGGAGGAACCAATTGTAACATAATCCTAGTGGATCATGACTCATGTCTCAGACGCTAGTAGTCCCCGCCCCATGATTGCATGAGGCTTTGGGGGGACAACTAGACATAAACTATAACATGGTGCTAGCCTGAAATCCAGTGCTTGGGAGGCTGAAAACTGGAGAATCACTACCCATGCAGTGAGATCCTGTAGACCCTACGCTAAACACTAAAAAAAAAAAAAAAAGTCACTCAGGTTAGCCTGGAATTTACCATCGTCTCTCATAGCTGAGATTAATGTGCCACCATGCCACGCTGTGTTTCAGAAAAATAGCAAGGAAGACATTTTACCTAAAGTACACAAGCATGTGTAGAAAAGCGATGATGGATAAGACCAGAAAAATCCCATGAATTGCTTTAGGAAGAACCATGAGTGTCAGTGGAACAGTTTGAAATCAGAGGAGCTGGGGGTTGACTAGGTACACACAGTCAGTCGCAAAGGCTTTTTGGTAATGGGCCCTTAGAGAAAGAAATTGTCTGTGACGGGACTGAATGAGGGGCATAGAAAAGAATTAGACATCTGCGGCAATAGGTATAGGAATCAACAAAGAATGCATTGGCTGTGGTAACATCTGTGGGCCAGAACACAGAATAGCTGGAGAACTGAGAGTGGGTCCTTTGAACTGAGGTATACATATCAATATACTACATATGTGTACATGAGAATGGGTGGAGCTAAGCAAGCAGAGAAATCAAGGGGAAGGAGTGCCATGGGTGCTTGGAGAAGAGAAGCTGATGCCCAGGAGGACGGTGGGGAGCCCACCCCAAGGTCGAAGGAAATGGAGCAGAGGAGATAATCCTCAGAGCCCAGCTGGACTCCCTTTCCGCTGCTCAACCCTTTCTTGGTGCCCACTGGAGCCAGTGGCTTTTGGGTTCCAGACACTCCACACAGATGCTAGGACACTTCGTTATCCTCTTGACCACAGACGTCAAGAAATTTCTGATCTACTCTCCGACTAATTTGATTGTACCTTCTGGTTCTTTATGTTCCCTAGAGAAAACCATGGAAAAACAAGTTTTCTAGTTCATTTGCCAAATGTTCTCAGCTATGTGAGTTCTTTATTTCAAGAAGAAAAAGTAATCTCAACTTACAAGGAATAAAAGGACTAAGTCATTCTAAATTATAAATTGCATTTTTGCATTGAAGAAAATATAAGGATGACTCTTCTTGAGGGACTGATGAATACAAAATGAATACAGATGAATAAAAAATGAATAAGAGTGAATACGAATTTCCTAGACTTGCTTATATATATATCACAATACTGGGATTACTGTGGTCTATCTCCAAGATAAAATGTTTTTTTCTTACTGTCAATCCCTGTTATTTACTGCTACTCTGTTTAGAAATTTGCCTACTTATCAAAATTTATTTGTAACCCCAAAACCAATATTTAAGAGCACTTTCCCAATCATTCACATAAATGTGCAGATTTAGAAAAATTTGAATAGCTATGCGTGTATGTTCCCACCTACAGCAAAACAAGAAATGCTCCGTCTTCTTCCTTTAGGTCTTATGCTTTAAACTAATGTCACTTACTGATGTAGTTAACACCATAGTTTTCATATTTTGTGCTTGTTGGTAATTTTTCCATTTAAAATTCCCTCTTCCCAGCATGGTACCATGATGCTGCCTGTTGTTCTTAAGAATGAATTATAGGGCTGGCGAGATGGTTCAGTGGTCTAAAGCTCCGCTTAGGAAGGCTCAGGCAACTGCAGGGACTGCGGTTCGATCCCCAGCACCACATGCTGCGCCAGCGCCACCACCAGGGCAGGCTGAGCCAGCCACAAAATAAATAAAGAAAGAAACAAACAAACACAACAAGCAAACAAATAAATAAATAAATAAAAATTAAAAAAAAAAAAGAATGAATTATAGGGCTGGGGAGATAGCCCTGCAATTTAAGTCCTGTCTGGCAAACACAAGGACCCAAGATCAACTCCCAGTACCATCAGCAGTGCCTGCCCTGAACCCTGGGTGCACAGGGCTGGTCACTGAAACTGGGCATGGTGGTGCATGCCTGAAATCCCAGCGCTAGGGAGGCTGAGACAGGAGGATCACTATGAGTCCAAGCTGAGTAGCAAGACCCTGTACCAAATAGATAAAAGATATTTTTAAAAGAATGAATTATAGTGCTATTGCCTATGAGTTTACTGAATCAAAAATGTATATGAAACAATGTTTTTACTTTTTTTAGTTTTTATTTTTTTATTGCACTTAATAAGAAATAACAATGTGACCATTTCAAAACACGTTAGTAGTACATTTCCAGTATTTGATATAATGCATATTGTTGTCCTCCTACTAGTTATACAGAGCACAGGGTGTAGATGTGATAATTTTCCTAATCGTTTTTGGTAAAAGAAAGAAAAAAAAATTCTTCTCATTGAACTAAGAGAAAGTAGTTGTATACATAATCTAATGTTCCATAATCACAGTGGGTTATTGGCAAAACTGGCAATGATGGAAGCTGTTGATTTAAGCCTTTTACAGCTCAGCATACTAATTTAGCTTTACTTTTTATGCCTCATGGTTAAACTTTTCTACCAGGTAGCTAAGGACAAGTTAAAGCAAGATTTGTATAACAAAACATGGAACTTTTGTATCTCCCAAGGTCAGTCAAATCCCCTCAAGACTTACTCTAAAGCCATGTACAGTGCTTTGTAGAACTGTTGTCAGTATCAGCCATCTAGATGAGTCACGGCCATTGCTTGACTAGTTTGCTTTCTGTGAAAGCCTGAGAGAATGTGTTCTCTCTAGGTGACTTTCCTTAGGCCCATTATACGTCGTCAATCTATTTCCTCTGTGGTCCCATAATCTCCTTGAACAGAAAATTTGGGAAGCCACTGAGTTATAGGATGTTACAGCACAGGTTTTCTTATGTCCTGAGTCCTCACTGACCTTGAAGGGCTAGGGCCAAAATATTGGCTATCCTTAGTGATACTATTACTCTATAACACAGTTACTGCTATACTCTCTCTGAAGTAAATGGTTGGTTTACAAGAAAACAAAAATGGTATTAAATGAGAGTAAGAGACTAGGAGTAAGAGACTGATTAATTCTGAACAATGAACCATTGTTCTTAAGAGAAATGCAGATCCTGTCAAAAACCTAAGCCATAATTCCCACAGTACACAGAGAACTAAATTGTAGCTCGTGATTGTGGCACACGTGCGTTCTCTCTTTTGCTTGACAACTTTGCTCTTCACCAGAAAGGAAGAGTCCATAATTGCTAGTCTGGCAGTTATTATTCGTACTTTGTGTTTTCAATTTCATCCCAAGTATAAGCCACATACATGTACGTTTGCATGTGTATGTATGTGCATGTGCACATGTGTGCAGACACACACATTCAATTTTTAATAGTTTTAATAGCTTCTCATCACTTAATGAGCATAAGAACAAAAACTCCTTACTATGAGCTATACGATCAGCTTCCCTTCCTGTTGTCTTCCTGCTAACTTCCTTCTCCCTCCCTCACCTAGCTCCAGCCACACTAATTGCTTAGCTAGTTCTATGTTGTCTGGCTTATTCCTGTACAGGTCCCTGCACACAGGACCCAGAAGCCCCATGGTTTGCTCACTCACTTCCCTTAGCAACTTGCCTTGAGCCTTCTCAGTGGGCCCTCCCCAGGGCCTACTATCTGAACACATCAGCCTCCACCCTGGAACTGTACATACTTCATGATTGTTTCAAATTCCTCCCTATCAGGATTGATGTGAGTGCGAGACCAGCCTGGGCTACAAAAGTGAGCTCAAGGCCAGCCTGAATTGCATAGTGAGTCCCTGTCTCAAAAAGACAAGATAGATAGATAGATAGATAGATAGACAGACAGACAGATAGATTCCTCCCTATCCCTTACTACTGTCAAAGCTTATAATCTCAAGACTGGGCATGGTGAAAGGCCCCTGTAATCCCAGTGTTTGAGAAGCTGAAAACAGGAGCATCACTATGAGTCCGATTTACATAGTGAGACCCTATAGATCCTGTGCTAAAAAATACAAAAAAAAAAAAAAGCTTGAAATCTCAGAATGTGGAAAGAGAAAGAAGACTGAAGTGTCATACCAAAAAGAAGAATTGGCAACCCAATAGGAGTTAGCATTCTGACTTATAATTACTGTCTCGATTACTGTTTTCTCATTGCTGGGACAAAATAACTGATGCCCAAACTTAAGGAAGGAAAGGGTCTTAGTTACTTTTACTCATTGCTGGGGCAAATACCCAACACTCAACATGAAGGAAGGAAAGGTTTATTTAGCTCACAGTTGCTGGAGGTTTCAGTCCAATTTGGCTGGCCCAAGGCTGAGTGGAACAGGGCTTAGAGAATCCACTTCATGGCAGCAGAACAGCCACAATCTTGACAGAAGCAACTGACCAACCAGGGAGAGCAACAGAGTGAGTCTGTCTCTCTGTCTCTCTTTATATTACACTCAGGCTCTCTGCCTCAGCCTATCTGCCTTAGGTCACACCCATAATTCCAGAAGTAGTAAAACACATAATCCCAGTGGATCAAGAGTCAAGTAATTCCAGCAGTACTCAGACCCACAGTCCCATCAGTACTAAAACACATAATCGCAGTGGATCATGACTCAAGTCTCAAACTCTAGAAGTCCCCTCCCCATGATTGCATGAGACTTTGGGGGGAAAACTAGACATAAACCATAACAGAAAGGTTTAATGGGCTCACAGTTTGTGGAAGTTTCAGTCCATAATCAGCTGGTTTCAAGGCAGAGAGGCACATGGCAGAGAGCAGCAGTTCACGGTGAGGGGAAACAGCAAAGCAGCAAAAGCAAATAGGGAGGAGCAGCAGTGCCGCAGCAGGGGCAGACCGCAAGCTTCTCTGCCTTCCTTAGACTGCATTCAGGCTATCTGTTCCATGGTGGGGATAGTACTCACACCTATAACCCCAGCAGTACTCACACCCATAATCCCAGCATTGAATCCTGAATTAATCACAAACTCTAGAATCCACCCCAAGGCCTGTAGGAAGATTCAAAGGGACACCTAAACATAAATCGTAACAATTACCAACAAAAGAAGATGGAAATCTGACCAAAAAAAAAAAAAAGTAAATCCAGCTAGAATCAGAAAGAGACTGAAAGCATATTCATTTATAGGAGGGTTATCTAGTGATGTATGGAGAATAAGCCAGCATTCCGAGGTAAAGCACCACAATCAGATTTTATGCAAGTATTAAGAGCAGCAAAGAGGGACTGCAGAAAGTGGCTGAGAAGAAAGCAGACATGACTGATTCCTGGAAGGACACCACCAACGTTTAAGTGGTTAAATGTTCTGCTGATTTCTGTATGGACATGGGCGTGCTTTCACAGATTTGCAGGACTTGTGGACATAGTAAGTCTTGGCTTACTATCCCCTGGACTCAGGGATGCAAAGCGCAAAGGGTAGGGGAGATTGAAAGACAAGGAGAACCAGCGACAGCACCAGGGCTGACTGGAGAACCATGTCTTCCCAGAACAGCGTAGGAAATGCTCATGTGATGAGAGGTTGCCTTCATGTACCTGAAAATCAGTCTCATTCTTCTAAAAACAAAACCTGCCTTTATTCATCTGTTGCATACAACATTGAGGAAACCATAGAGGAACTGCTACTCTAGGCTTCATGTCGATGAATAAATAACAGATGATCAGGATTGCAAAGATGTGGACAACTTCAGGAAAAAATAACCCTCACCCCCAGAAGCTGAACAAATAAAGGGCAAGTTTTGTTCTCCTAACTTGTGAAGAGCAGAGTAGGGTCCAGAGTAAAAAAGACCTCTGGCCCCATGGTCAGAGCTGATGCAACAAAGCTGATCTGTTGATGAGGAATACAGCAAACTTCCTGTCTTGTGAGACTCGCAGCGCAGCTGGGGGAGCGAAAAGCAAGAAGAAAACATACAAATAAGTAATCATAACAAGTCAGATAGTGCTAAGTATTAGTTTTAAAAACTGACTAACCTCCTTGAAGAAATGGCTGATTCTAGCACTGAGGCAGGAAATACACAAGATAAGCAGAAAGCGTTTTGCAGGAAGTAAGGAAGAGCTCAAAACTAAAACAAGACAAAGCTCTGCATTGATAGAAGCATGCTAAAGGGACCCAGGAGAAAACTGAAAGAGCTTCCAGTGGTCTACGCTGGAGCAATTTGAGCAATGAAATGAAGTGGAATTTAACTATAACCTAAGGGACAGAGTAAATAATCACAAGACCATATTGGGGATCTATGTGCATAATGAATAATAAAGGGGAGAGTGAAACCCATGTAGGATTTCAAGAAATGTGTTTGGATAATTCAGTCTCAGGGCAGGCCAGTTAGCTCAGCAGATTAAAGCTCCTGCTTAGGCAGACTCAGGGACCAGAGTTCAATCCCCAGGTGCCTGTCGGCCCCGCCCCTATGGTGCCCTGAGAAGGCAATTGAGACTGGTCATGTTGGTGCACCTGGACTCCCAGCACTTGGGAGGCTGAAAACAGGGGGATCACTACAAGTCCGACCTGGGTTGTGAGACCTTGTACACCCTGTACGAAATGTACTAAAAATAATAATAATAATTTAGTCTTGAGGAGGTGGAGCACTACTCCCTCCATCTGCAAGTATGGGCTGTGCTCTGTGACTCTCAGCCAAGGAAGAACTTGCATGATTTTACAGTAGGAAACCATGACAAAGTCAGTATCAGCGATGATACATCATGTGGATGAAGCCCCTTTGGTCTGATGAGGTAAGAATGTCACTTCTCTGTGATCTACCCACAAGAACTCATCCCTCAAGTCTAACCATGAGGAAACCATCAGACAAGTCTTCATACAGTGAAATTCATTAAAATTCCTGGCTTGTGCTCCTCAAAGATGTCAAGGTGCTCAAAAACAAGGAAAAACTGTGACAGCTAAGAAGTGCTTAAGGAGATGTGATGGATTACATATAATGTAGAATTCTGGGTGGAACCCTGGAGCAAAAAAAGGGCAAAAGGTAAAAACTAAGGTAATCTGAATAAGGTATAGCTTTTAGTGCTAATGTATAAATATTAATTCATTGATGTAATAAATGTATCTTATCAAAATAAAATGTCAAGAATTATAAAAATTTAGTGATAGGTACATGGGGATTCTGCATAGCGTATTCATGTTTATTAATTTTTAGAAACCTGAAGTGATTCTAAAAAAAATTACTTTAAAATAAATGAGCCCACCTATAGTCCCAGCATGCAGCGCAGCATTAGGAAGCCTAGGCAGGGGGATCATGATTACTAACATCACTTACCACAAAATGAGTGCTGTATGAATAAGTTCTTGGGGCTGGCGAGGTAGTTCAGCAGACTAAAGTGCCTGTTTAGGCAAGCATAGGCAAGTGCGGGGTCTGCAGTTTGATCCCTGATCTCAGCACCACATGCCCTAGCCTCTCCCGCAGGGCGGGCTGAGCTGGCCAGAGTCCAGGCATAGTGGTGCATGCCTGTAATTCCAGTGCCAGGAAGGCTGAAAACAAGAGGATCACTATGAGTCCGAGCTGTACATTATAACAGCAAGTACAGTTAAAAAAAAAAAAAAAATTCTTAGCTCTTGTCATGTGGCAAGTGGCTGGAGATTTTTGGCAGAAGAGTGCCAAAGCTTCAAAGCACTTGACTGAAAGCCATCTCTGTGCTCCAGGTGGGACAGATGGCAAATGCAGGGCTAAGAAGCCAGTTAGGAGGCCAAGGTCAGCAGCCACAGTTAGGAGGCCAAAATGATACTGGCTTAGACTGTGGTAATCATAATGAGGTGATAGAAACTATCAACTTCGCATGAAAGTAAAATCAGTAGGATTTACCAGTGCGTTGGACATGAAGTGTAAGTGAGGGGGCCGCGTAAGACGTCTCGTGGAATCCTGGCTTGAGCAACTGAGTGAAGGGCGGCACCTTTGTGGAAAATTGGTTTTTGGTTATTGGGGATGTCAGGAGGAGGATTAGGAATATGAGGAAAGGAGTGTTTGAGTGAAATGAGAAGCTTTCAAAAACTGAACTCTTACAAACTATTCCAAAATGATCAAAAAGGATAGCATCTAAAGCAACTTGAGTAGTTGCAGGGCTATAATTCAATGAACTCAGATTTAGTCCTATAGTTTAGAGGCACAGAGCTATAGATCTGATGTTCCAATGTCAGTTTCCCTGCCTGAATATTATACCTTAATTAAGATGTGAATTTGGAGTGAAACTGGGGACAGGTACACAGGACCTGTTTGTCCTTTCTTGGAATCTACCATTATTTCAAAAATAATTTGCAAAAATTATTTTGTTCAGGAGAAGGAAATAGCAGATTTTTAAAGGATTTAGTTGACTATAAGACAATGTTAAATAAAATGGATACAGTTGAGAAACTAATATGGGTGCAGCTAAAATGAATGAAAGTATAAAATTCTGAGGAAGGGTAAGGGAAGCAACCCTTTCCTTACACAGCTGAAGTTCATTTCTGGGTGTCATACTTTGAGACTGACAAGTACACTGAATGACAACTAGATAAGACACTCAGAATTGGGCAGCCCTCTCACACAAGAAGTCACTAAGAAGAAGAAGCTATTTAGCCAAGAAAATTAGTCACTCAAGAGTTTTAAGAACTGTCTTCAAACCCTAGACAAGCTATCATTTGGGAGTTAAATTTCAGGTGAGTCTTTGACATCCTTTCAGTTGCAATGAAGTTGTACTTTCTTTTCGTAAAATGTCAGAAGTATTTTTAAGTACATTTTCAGGAACAATTTTAGCTGCCTTAAACGTCCGATTTTCTTTTTTTTTTTTTTTTTTTTTTTTTGACAAGGTCTTGCTAGATAGTTCAGACTGGCCTTGAACTTGTGATGATTCTCTTACCCCAGCCTCCCAAGTGCTGGGGATTACAGCCATGTGCCACCACACCCAGCTAAAACCTCTGATTTCAAAACACGTGAAGAAGAATAACCTGGAACATCAAAATGTTGTCTCAAGCCAGCCATAATTCTTACTTCATTTGGCATGAAATTAAATCATTAACATTAAGGAAAATTTACTTTACTATATTGCTTTTAGCCATCTCTTCCCACTACTATCTCAAGAGCTATTAAGACACGGTGGTAAGTGCCAGTGGTATAGCTCAGCAGACTAAGCCCTTGCTTAGGTAAGCACAGGGGCCTGGGTTCAGTCCCTGGCCCTGCCTGCCATGCTGGGCCTGCTCTCAGGCACGCTGAGCTGGCAATGGAGTCTGGGCACGGTGGTGCATGCCTGTGATCTCAGCACTAAGGGAGGCAGACATCAGGAGGATCACTACCAATCTGGGTTGTGTAGTGAGATGCTGCACGAAAGAAAAAAACCTTAAAAGAAAAAAGACATGGTGGTAGATGCTTTTCATTACAACCCTGAAAGGGTGAGGCAGGAGGGTTGCTGTGAGTTCAAGGTCATCCTGGTCTACATAACAAGACACTGTGTTCAAAAGAAAAAAAAAGAGCTATTAAGGTGAGTTTATGACTTACATTTAGGAACAGATACCTATTGGCTTTTAAAATGAGACCAAAGGGGCTGGGGAGATAGCTCCATGGCACAAATGCCTGCCTGGCAAGTGCAAGATTGTGAGTTTGAACCCCGGTCCCACAAAAGTAAAATAAAATAAAATGGGACCAAGTAGAAGTCATAATTAAATACTTGCCTCAAATATCTATGGGATGAACCCATCACTTTTTTTTTTTTTTTTTTTTAAGAACTGGGGATTGAACTCAGGCCCTTTGCCAGGCAAGCGCTTACTCTACTGAGCTACCTCCCAAGCCCCCCATTACCTTTCTTATCTTCCATTTGATGTGCAATTGGAAAAACAGGTGAATTTAATGGTGCAAGGTTAATATTGCTACCACTGTAGGTACCTGTTGCTACCTACAATGATGATCAGAATAAAATTAAAAAGAATAAAAGGCAATATAGAACACGATAACACCCAATGAAAATATCTTACATTTGCTGACTTTCATATCTCAACTCTAAGGGAAGCCTTCACTGAGCAGCCTCACTATGATGTGCTTATTAATTCAGCTGCTGAACGCATTCATGATTGTGCCATTCAGCCTTTCCCTCACTGTTACAAAATACCTGATTGATTGATTGATTGATTGACTGATTGATTGATTGATTGATTGAGACAGGGTCTTGCTATGCAGTTTAGGGGGGCCTTGAGCTCACTTTTGTAGCCTAGGCTGGTCTCAAGCTCATTTTGATCCTCCTGCCTCAGCCTCCCAAGTGCTGGGATTACAGGCATGTGCTACCACGTCTGGCTCAAAATACCTGAGATAAACAACTCAAAAAGAGGGAAAGTTTATTTGAGCTAACTTGATCATGGTCACTTGACCTGGAACTTTGGCCTATGCTGTCACATTACTCCTCAATGACAAGAGTACATGGCAAAAGAAGTCTATTCAATTCATAATAACCAGGAAGGGGAGGAGGGAGGGATGAAGGGAGGAAGGGAGGGA
>PVKN010010203.1:0-22915 GCA_004027915.1 Capromys pilorides
TGATGTTAAGCTCAATTACCTATGTTATAGAGTAATAGTATTATGAAGCTTCTCTGCTGGAGGGTTGAGAATGTAAGTTAACAGATCAAAAATTGGAGAAAAGAAGGGCTATGAGGATAGCCAACATTTTGGTCCTAGCCCTTCAAGGTCAGTGAGGACTCAGGACATAAGAGAACCTGTGCTGTAACATCCTATAACTCAGTGGTTTCCCAAATTTTCTGTTCAAGGAAATTAAGGGACCTCAGAGGAAAGGGATAAATGAAATATAGTATGCCTAAGGAGAGTCACCTAGAGAGAGAACATTCTCTCAGGCTTTCACAGAGAGCAAACTGGTCAAGCAATGGCCATCACTCGTCCCGATGGCTGACACTGGCAACAGTGCTACAAAGTGCTGTACATGGTTCCAAAGTTAATCCTGAGGGGATTTGACCCTGGAAGATACAAAAGATGCATGTTCTATTATACAGGTCTAGCCTTAACTTGCCCTTGATCACCCAGCAGAAAAGCTTAATTATGAGGCATAGAATGCAGAGATATATTAGTATGATGGGCTGTAAGAGGCTTATCTCAACAGCCTCCAACATTGCCAGTTTCACCGGTATCCCACTACAATTATGGACTTTGGACTATGTACGCAGCTACTCCCTTTTTGTGCAAAGAGAAGAAATTTTTTTTTCTTTTTCTTTTTACCTCCCCTACTAATATGAGTTAGAAAATTTATCATGTCTACACCATGTGCTCTGTATAACTATTATGAGAACAATAATGTTCAATGTATCAATTATTATGAATGCACTAGTAACGTATGTTGAAACTACCAAAAAATGAACAAAAATACTGTAGTGCTTTCAACATGCAAGCTTTCTGCTAAATATTTGACAAATTAAGGTGAAACAATGGGGCCTTCTGATCTAATTAAAAAGTTCATAGCTAATTTTAAATTGTACCTCGAGACAGAATCAAGACCAACAGAAACGTGTCCACCTGGTGACATTCTGAGAAATATGATGTTTGGCCCCATATAGTGGCCCATGCCTCTTATCCCAGCAAGCTTCAAAATAGGAAAAGAAAAGGGCTAGTGGTGCAGCTCCGTGCAAAGCCCTGGGCTCAACCTCTAGTACACAGTCTTATCTCTCTCTCTCTCTCTCTCTCTCTCTCTCTCTCTCTCTCTCTCACACACACACACACACACACACACACACACACGCGCGCGCACACGCGCACGCGTGCACATGCATGCACATAAATTGAGGCAGATGAGACTGGCTAGGTCAACAGCAGCATCCAACCTCCGCCCCTGTGAACTTCACCTTTGCAATTCAGTGTTCGGTCCTCGTGGGGTTTTTCTGTTTTGCTTCTTTTTCTCACCTTGCATTTGTTGTTGCTCTGCCTGTGTGTGGTAAGGGCCTGTAGGTGAACTTACAACACACAAGGAAGCTGTGGGACACTTTTCAGATTGAAAACCAGCGGAACATTTTTATTCAGAAAGAAAGTGATCCTTAAAAGAAACCGGCACCAGATGCCAGAGCAGGATGGGAGCGAAGTGACAGCGCATGCGTGGTGAGCACCATGCCAACCCCAGCAAGGCCCCACCTCTGGCTTCTGCATGCAGGTGGGATCAGAGGTCAATCGTCAGGATTTTAAGTGTATTTACTTAAATGACGTTTATGTGAAGGAGATCTGGACCGAGCCCAGGCACAAGCACTAGTGGCATAATCCAAACCGTGACCGGTGCCATGCGTGGGCTGCTGTCAGCTGGAAAACCGACCTCCAGGCACGCGGGCAGTGCAGACGCGAGCAGCACAGCTGAGGGCACCCAGGGCGAGCATCTCCAGGATGTGACTGGCATGAGGGACAGGACCAGAGGGAGTGGAGGAGGAGAAGGCAAAGAAGGCAGAGAGAGCAAGAGAAGAAGCGGATCAACGGCAGCTGCACCTCCTTGGCTCCCAGGTCGGGGTTGAGCCCAGGGCGGGCCATTCCTGCTTCCCCCGGTTTCTGTTTGTTTTTATGTTTTGAAGATTTTAGTTCATGAACATGCATTGCTTGATGGAAAAACTCCTACTAATACTCAGCAACTGGTGAGCTTCTGAAGTGAACACAGCCTACAGCTGGGGGCAGGGATACCGCTGTGTGCAGCCACAGCTCCCAGCCACCGACACCCTGTCTGAAAAAGCCAAACAAGGAAAAATGTATCCCAGTGCTGAACACCTCGGATTCCAGAAACCCTTCCAATAGGAAAACCACAAGCAGTGCTAGCATGATTCTTTTGACAACGTCTTCTTTTTTCTCATCATTCATAGTTCATCCCCTTAAGTGCCAGCAAATCCTGGTGGTCTTGCAAAGGACTCCACAGGGAGGAGGACAGGCAGCAGGCCTCCTGGCATGCGTCAGCTCTCTGTGTCAAACACGTCCATCCATCCACCTCCCACGAACGCAGCAACTAATGGCAGAGAGGCTATAAGGAAGCGGATGCTACAGAACCCGCAACACAGGAGGAACAGGGCAAAGGTGAGAAGGTGAGGATGAGACCCAGGCCTGTGTCCCAGCCACAGCTCTGACCCAAGCATTTGAAAACCTGGATTTGCTCCTGACAGAGCCCAGAGGACTGTGGTGCAGGTCCAGCAAGGCACTGCATGGCACAGGGGCTTAGGACCAAATGAGGTTCACCTTTGTCCACACAAGGAGAGGCATACAGGGACCCAGGAGTCCATGCGATCATCCTCCGTGTAGTCGACTGTTGGCAGGGGCAGTGCATAGGCCACGTAGACTTCTTCCAGGCCAACCAGCTGAGCAGCAGTACACAGGGCTACTGGCGTGTTTGAAACAAGATCAAGGCTCCCCTCTGATATCAAGTACCAAGTGAAGGTCTAACAGAAGTTGTTCTTTGTTCATTCAACTGACACCAGGCTCAGGTGCGCAGAAGACCACCTGAGCCTGTTGGTATAGGCTGTGGCTGCCAACACACACCCCATGATCAGCATGGTTAGGGACGACACCACTGTGGACTCAGTCAGCATGTCACAGTCTGCACATCTGAGCAGATTTCCTAGATAAACAACAGTTGGGGTAAACCTGATGCCGTGCTGAGGGGCACTGACACAGACCTTGAATGGAACTCACCTTCCCTTTCTGCATTGGAGGTGGCAGTCAGGCACTGTGCCCCTGCATTCAGGAGCCACAAGTGGCTGACAGTGGCATGGTTACAGAGCGACCGCCCATGTTGTGGGGTCCACAGGAAACCCCCAGGCCGGAGGCACCTGGAAAGCCAACGTCATCAGATCACTCTACTATTGAGGGGCAAGTCTTAGACTCAGAGGCCCCTGGTGGGTTAGTGGGGGCAGCGCTGGGTGTGTCTATGATGACTCCACAGGGATGCAGCCTGGGGGAAGCCCCGCCCCAGATGTGGGTGGCACCAACCAATAGGCTTGTGGCCCAGATGCAATACAGAGGGAAAGAAGGAAGTCTGCCCTCTGCCTCTTCCAAGGAGCGCTGGTCTTCGACATTGCCCTGGGACGTTGACTCCAGTTCCTTCAGGCTCCCAGCACAGCCCCTCTGGCTTTCTGATATGGACTCACACCGGTGGGCAGGAGCTTCAGGCCACAGGCCTTCAGCTGGATGCACCATTGTCCTGTGTGCAGAAGGCCGCAAGACATCCTCCACCCACTGCCCAGCAGCCAACGGAAGGCAGCGTAGTGAATCACGGACATCGTCTAGATCTGTTCCTCTAGTCAGCCCTGACTGGCGCAGCTCCCCAGCAGCTTCAGAAAGCATGGGCCCCACAGCTAAACACCTTCTCTCTTAAACAGGCTTCCATGTCTGTATCTCATAGAACCTTCTCCAACGAGCTTCACCGGAAACCTCCCTCCAGGCCCTGTTAAAGCAGCTGCCTAAGCCAGCTTCAGGACAGTGGGCAGCACCGCTCTGGCTGGACCCTTGGGGGCCTGGGGATCCTACCCTTAGGACAGAGTCGAGGGGCTTCTGACGGGTGCAGCAGTGCATGTGGCAGGCAGAGCCTTGCTGTAGCAAGTGCCCCAGTGGGAGGACATGCCGCGCAGGGTCGCCCACCTCCTACTCATGAGGCCCTGCACCTTCTGGTTTGTGCTGCAGGTGTCCCCAGTGGCCTGTAGAGAGGAAACCAGGGCCTCCCTGGCAAGGTGAAGGCTGAGACCGGAAGTGCCATGAGTCCTGGTGAAGAGGAGGGGCTGTGGTCACAGAAGCATCCTGAGGGTTTGGTCAGAAGAGCCTGCGCTGGGTCGAGGACAGCAAGGAGTAGTAACACACTCACTGGGACAGAGGGGAGGAAGGTGGAAGTGACAAACACAGCCCAGACCCAGCGGCTGGTGTTCCACTAGGGGTCTCTGAGAATAGCCATCATCATCAACTCCAGACCCTGATTCACAGGGACGGGTCCTGGCCCCATCCCGAGCCCGGTGAGTGGAGCGCAGCAGCTCACACATTGCGTAGGTCCATGCTCAGTTCTACAAAACACACAGCTTTGGAAGAGCAACCCTCCCCCGAAACATCCACTTGATAAGAGTCAGTAACCAGACAGCGGAATACTAATAAAGTAGGAGCAGAACGACAGCCACCAAAAATCTCTGAGTTCATCTCCCAGCAGAAAATATTCCAAAGTCAACCCAACTCATTGGAAAGATATTTAGTTACTTTTTCTGCACTCCTGCTTATAATTCTGCCTCTCAAATGACTGTTTCCCTGTTAGAGCCCTCTCTCTCCAGGGCAAGCATAGCATAACAGAGGCAGCTGGTATATCTTAAATATGTCTTAAATCAGGATTACATATAAGGTAATCCTGATTAAGGCCGAAGGCTTTAATTAAATGAGCAATTAGCCTTCGAGCCTTAGTGTTTATATAAAAGGAAAATATGCTAATTAATGTGGATAATGACTTACTCCTGGGCCTTCCCTGGGCTCCCAGATGCTCTGGAGATCCTAGTACCAGGTCAGCACCTGGGTAGGGGTGAGGATTACCTTTAGGCAGCGGAAGGTAGAGCAGCCAGGACAGCGAGGCAGGGCTCAGCAGACCTGCGCACCCTGCCCAACCGGCGCTGCGCCAGGGGCCCCGAAGTTCACCCGTGAGCTGTCAGCCTCACGCAGGCAGTGCTTGGGCTGCTCCAGCGCTGCGCAGTTCCGAGGCCATGGCGGGCCATGTCAGGCCTCTGCTGCTGCTTGGGAGGTAGTCTCGTGCTTTCTTTCTCCCCCGCCAGCTCGCCCTTTCAGAGTGAGTGCGTGTCCTCCCCAGCTGTAACTTAGAAATGTTTTAAGCTCGGGAGTATAAACTGCAGTCGTGGCTTGGAATAAACCATTTCTCCTTGCGCACCTTGAGCTTTCGCACCTAACAGCCTCCGCCTCCCTGAAAGAGGGGCAGGGTGCTGTAATGTCGGGGCCAAGGTGACTCGCCTTCTAGAAGATTCTCAGCTCTTTTAAGATGTGCTCCGCACGCGCACCAGCCTCTCACAATAAAGGCAATAATCATCGTGTGCCATCAACAAGAACCAATAGAAACTAAGCACATTAAAGGTAATTTTTAAAATTTTTTTAAATTAGAGGTTCTCAGATCCACTGAGCACATGAATACAAATAATACATAAAAAGAACGTGTGAACAGATTAGTGGTAGGCATAACCCAGAACCCGGTAACTCCAGTGCTCCATATCTCAGTGATATGATGCGCACAGATCGTCAACATTGCATATTCATTCAAGTGACACAGTGAGAGATACTCAAGAGGGAAAGTGAGGACAGTGTTGCCGGAGAGTAAAGCGTCACGGCTGCGGCGTTCTTGTGTCACAGCTCTCTGACAAGCAGCCCTCACTGCTAGTCAGTAACAGCTGTCCTTGATATCAATGCAGAGGAATCCAAAACTTCTCAAACCCAAATATAATTTCATCCTGTAATCTCATTTCCTGGAATCCATCTTAGGGAAAATTTGCTAAATATGAGAAATTCTTGGCCACCCCAGCACTCATGCCAGATTCCTATTAGCTGTGTAATCCTTTTAGATGAGGATTAAGAGCAATGGGTAACGGTGCAGGCACGGGCCAGGGACCCAAGCAGGGGATTTTGTAAGCGGAGTTTTGTATGCAAATAGCGTGAGCAGGAAGAGAATGACACAGAACAATGGCCTCAGCCCTGAGCGGGACACGGGCAGGACACCAGCTCTGCAGGCTGTGCTTTCAGGGCAGGCGGCAGCCCCCCGCCCACCGAGCAGTGTTCCCCACCCTCCAGGTGTCCCACCTCATGTTTCCTTCTGCCCCACACTGGAATACGAATCATCAGGCTTTGTTCTACCTGCCGTGTCACCTTCCCCGAGGTGCTGTGGACAGAGTCCCTGAGTCCCCACAGGGCTCCAACCTACCCGGCACTGGGCACTAGTCACATGAGCAACCAGCACTCGGTCCAGATCCCACGAGCACCACTGTCACTGTCCCTGTGCTCCCTGTAGGACCCAGCACTCGGAGCTATTGACTGACAGACCCTGCACCCATAGACCAAGGACAGAGTGTGGACCAAGGACACCATCAGCACGGACACCATCAGGGCCACTGGGCTTCGAGCCACCCAGCCTGCCACTTCTGTGACAGATCTGAGTGAGGGCAGGCCAGTCCTACCCTCAGCTCCTGCTCTGCTCAGCAAACATCCACACGCCCCTCAAGGTGTGCCTCCCCTCAGGGTCGTGGTGGCACCTCTGTGGCTCGTCCCAGGCTGGGACAGCTGCTTCCCCACAGTCTGATCCAGTGCTATGGTTTAGATCCAGAACGTGCCCCTAAAGCTGCTGAGCTCAGAGGTGGGCCTGTGGGGGGATTGGCTCCTGGGGTGCTGGCTAGAGGTGGGGCCTGTTTGGAGGCAGGTCACTGGGGTGTGGCCTGGATGGTCCACCCCTCCCCACATACCCTCTGCCCATCACTCTCAGTTTCTTGTCTGCCATGCAAGGTGCGTCCAGAAACCAAAACTGCGAGCCAAAATCATCTCTCCCAAGACCAGACGTGGTGGCACGTGCCTGTAATCCCAATGCTTGGGAGGCTGAAAACAGGAGGATTACTAGGAGTCCAATCTGTGTAGTGAGACTCTGTAAGACCCTGTACTAAAGTACATTAAAAAAAAAAAAAAAAAAGATAGAAAAAAACCAGCACTCCCCCTGTAGGTTGTGGATGTCAGGTATTGTGGCTCAGGGCCAAGGAAATGACAAAGACACCACCGTGCTTAGATTTAAATCCATCTCATCATTCACTTGGGGCAAATTTTTGAGTAGTTCTTCACTTTCCTTCCTCTCTGGTTAGCTGGGCAGGGTGGTTTTTATGGGTCCACTTTCATGGCTCTTGCAAGCGTCCGGGAACGTAGATGATGCATCCCACTTGTCATGTGAGCAGCAGAGTGAGGGACCCGTGCGCAGGTCCCCTCTGCTCTGCTGCAGCCCCGGCGTCCTTTGTAAGCACACGACCCTCCCAGTGCGCATGGGCCAGGCGCACCCAGGCAGCCTATTTGTCCTGCTGCCGACAACACTCACGACCTACACATTTCCAGGCAAGCAAGCATGGTTCCTTCTTCGGGAGGTCAAAGTCAGGCGACCTGGAAGAAAGTCTGCAGTGAGCATCAAGCACTTGCAGGACGTTCTCTGGCTCACTTGGTGAGGTGCACTAGCTTGGCTGTGCAGACAAAGTTCTACCCTGCGAGGGGCTCCCCAGGAGAAGGCTTGGGAAGACAGCTGTTTGGTCCCAGGGAACAGGAGGCACCCAGCACTTCTGGGGCCAGAAGAGGGTGAGCTCCTCTAGAATAACAAGGAGAGGGGCATGGAGACCAAGGACCCACTGGGATGGCAACGGCCACAGGGCCATGCTCGCAGCCCCTACTCTACCTGCCAGGGTCATGAATGAGAGTGCCCCCCCCCCCTGCATAGCCAGGAGTCTCCATTCATAGACCCAGACTCTGTGCAGGCATGAGGGGGTTCCATGGTTCGGGATCAAATCCAACAGGAACTGGAGAACAACATAGCTGGAAATATTTTATGATAAATTACTTGTTTCTCTCTGTTGTCTACAAACCCAAAGAGAAATGGTCCACTGCTTTTATCCAACAAGGTTGACTCCCATGCCAGTGGTCAGCTCCATTGTTCCCTGCAGAGGCCACACTGTGGGAGCAGCTCCAGGGGCATTTGGGTCACCACTGGTGTTACAGACATGGAAGGGTGAGGCAAACCCAGCAAGCAAACAAGAGGTGCACTTGGGCTCCAGAAGCCACTAAGCCCACGATGGACCGTGTTGTCTATGTGATTTCATGTCCTCTCTGCTGCCCTGGAGCCCATCAGGAGCATGCGACCACGTCAGGCTGCCCCTCTGTGCCTGGCCTGTGACCTCCGCCCTGCACCCTGGGACCCCTTCCCAACATGCCACACAGATGTGGCCAGAACACCCTTTTCTGTCACACCCTGGGGTTCCTACCCAGAGCTAAGACTGTCTTGATCCAGGAGGGAGGAGAGCCACAGCTGAGCCCATCCAACACATCGTCCTAGGCAATTTGAAAGATTCCAAGGCTGATGGGGCTGGTGCACATGGAAGCCAAGGGTGCCCCCGGTCCACACAATGCTGCTGCCTGCCTCAGGTTCGGTCTGCAAAGACAGAAGGGCTGCATACAACGCACACATCTATCTGGATGCTTAAAGAACAAAGCTCCTCCACTCTTGCCTCTTTAAAGACTCTGACCTAGGAAACCATAGCCAACATAGGTGCCTCTGCACTCTTGACCCTAAGAGGGCACCAAAGGACCCTGGTGCAAGCAGAAGCCACCTGTGCAGGTGCCACAAGCCCACATGGCTACTGTGGGTCAGGAGACCTTGCTGTCCTCCACCAAGGGCTGTCTCCTGCTTCCTAGAATGCAGCAGTAGCTGGGACTACTGTGCATGGTGCAGCACAGCCCATTGCATTTGCTTTTTGGCTCCTGCTCTTACAGAGGGAAACGTGGCCCAAGGGCTTCTATTTGGAAAGGCAAAGAGCTGAGCAGGGATTGCCTCTGCATTGTGAGGAGCTGGGATTAACTGAGAGTAGTGTGAGGGACTTTCTGGGTGACAGTGGTGATGTCCTGGTGGTGACAAAGGCCAGGCAGCATGGAGAGACCACTTGGCTCACAAAGCTTACTTTTACATTGGGAGAAAAACCCACAGGCAAGCAAGCAAGCACTGAGCCCTGGTTAGTGGTGTGTGGTTGCGTGGCATGGAGGGCAGAGCGCAAGGTGTATGAGTGGATGGAGATGCAGGTGCGCAGCACGTAACAGAACCACGGGAGCAGTCCAGACGGGAGCCACTAGACTAGCGCACGCTCACAGCCAGGTAGGCAAGGAGCTGGCCCGCTGCACCACTCCGGGCTCCAGCTTCCTCCTAACACAGCACCTCTGTTCATCTCAGCCATGTGCGCTCATTGCTTGGGACCCTGTGTGAAGTTCAGACTGCAGGGCAGAGGGCCATGCCGGTCTCTAAGACCCTTACGGTTGGGCAGAGACCAGATCTGGATCTGTGTGTCTCCCTTAAGTGCAAGCAGTGAAGCCATGCTTACGGTCTCCTGTGGAGCCCAGCCCAGCCAGCAGTCTCCTTTTCTGAATGCTGGAACACCACGGAGAAGAGTACACCAACCTCGCCTAATCCCTAAGGGGTCCCTGTTGTGCCCAGGCCTGGCTCATCAGTGAGGTGCATCCAGGTGCTCTCCTGCTGACGCAGCTGACGCGTGGTCCCCAAAGCTTTCTCCCAGCTCCCCACAGCTCATTTCCTTCTCTTCCACCCCTCGCCCACCCACAGCCCTGTCACAGAGAAGGAACCTCTGAAGAGGAATTCCAGCGCTTGCCTTACCTCCCTACCTCGGAGCTGACTCGCAAATGGCCTCGAGCTCTGACTAGCTCTCCGGGAGGAGAGCTGGAAGGGTTTCCCTATTCCCTGGTTTTCAGATGGAGTCCATGGAAAACAGCCTCCAATCCCTCTGCAAAACCAATGGGAAATGCAAGTGTCTGCCACGTGCCCTCAGAATCAACTCCAGATATTTTAGAATAAACCTAAAAGATAACGCTCGCCTCTTTGGAGCAGTCCCAGACTTCTCCCACAAATGCACTGTAGGAGGAGCACTTGGAAGGCTTGTCGACTGCTTCCTGAAACGCAGGCATAAATGACGATCTGTGAATGATAGTCTAACATCTACTTAATATGCAGACTCTGGAAGATGCAAAATGTGCAGAACCTGGAGTTCCACCATTCCAACCACCTGGTCAGTAGAGAGAGACCCAGGACTGCTGAGCAAGGAGATGTGACTGAGCCAGATGGGCCCCACCCTTGTCCCAGCTGGAAGCTAAGACCCACGGCACGGAAGTTACAAGAGCAGGTGTCTGGGGCGGAAGTCACTCCTCTGCGTCCCCAGGGAGACAGCGTCCACATAGCATCTCCTGAGACTTCCGGGGCCACTTGGAAAGTGGGACAGTCAACATGGCTCTGGTTTCAGTGCTGCTATAAAATGCTTTATTTACAAATTCCCCAACAATGAGTCTGCTCCTGTGTTGGCCAAGAGCTACTACAGGAAGAAGACTCTTTGGTGTCTTTTCCCAAAACATTCCATGATTAGATCAGGCAAACCTTCGGGGATCTGCACCCTGGCTTTGAGGCAGTGATGGATTCGGGGTGAGGGCACCCAGCACCTCTGGCTGAAGACGGGGCCTGGGAGGGACCTGTGTGGCTGCTCGTGTGTGGCTGTGGTTCCGATCTCCACATCCTGGAGCCTCACACACTCGACTGGGCTCTCAGGTTACCCGTGCTGAGAGCTCATGCCGGGTGGGAACCGGCAGGTTTCTTTCCTTCTGCTTCTTGTGCGCCATGCCCTGGCGCCAGGCCCCTCTGTCCTGCCCTCCTGCCTTGGAGGCCCAGCATTGCCATCATAAGCCCCTCCTTCCTTGTAAGTTTTGGTGACAGATACTGAGCCCACCAAAGCTGGAAATAACAAATGGAGAAAGTGGGGTGCTGCTGCACTGCTGCAGGCCCCTTTAGTCCCACCCAGCCGGCTGACTCAGAACCCACCAGCTCCGCTGCATAGAGCGCCATTCTCCCACACTTCCCAGGCCTCATCCCCAGGCAAACATCGTCCGCTCTCCAGCCTTGCTCTTGGCAGGAAGCCCGAAGCGGCCTTCACTGAAGGGGCTGCCAAGCCCCACAGCCTACCCAGAGGGCCCACTCGGGTCCAAGCGGCCCTCTCAGGTTGGTTCTGAAATATACACATGTCCTGTGGTGTTCCCAGCTCTGTTCCTTTTCCTTCTCCCTCCTAACAACTAAGACATCATCACCCAGTTCCCAGAGCCCAGCAAGGGTGCAGGAACTGTTAGGAAGAGGACCTGCCGGGCCTATGGGGAAGAGGCCTGGAGATATCAGGGTGAGGACAGGTCTCAGCCCCACAAACGGCAGGGAGACAGATGCAGGGGATGCCCGAGGCAGGGGGACACGAGAGCATACCAGTAGGAGGGGCTGCACACCCTCACCGCTAGACCACAGCTCCCCAGAGCCCCGCCCCACCCAGCAGCGTCCCACCCCCTGGGGCTGTAGCAGAGAACCCCTGCATCTCCACCTCCGAGTCTTCCTCTCCATTTCTCTCAACTTCCACCTTCACTTCCTTCCCACCTGGCCGCAGTGCATGTGGTGAACGCGGCTCCAGCAGGAGCGGGGCCACTCGGTGCCTGCAGGGCCACACCAGCACTGTGCATGCAAGAGGCCTGTCCTCAGCATTCTCCCCACAGAGTGGGATGAGCCCTTTCCCGAGCGGCCACCACTTGTACCTGTGGAATCATTTCCTCTGTACATCCTCAGTCAGGGAAGGAGGCCGGGAAGTTGCCTGTCCTCTGGGTCTGGCACGGGGATCGCAGCTCTGGGGGCAGAAAATTCAAAGATTTCGCTCATTTCCCAAAAGGAACAGCAGCCCCCAGTTAGGAATTTCCGTTCGTCTCAACCCCGAAGGCGACCACCTGCTGCATGTGTGCATGTGTGCATGTGTGCATGTGTGCCTGCTGATTTTGTTTTGTCTTGCTTCGTTTTGAAGAGCTGGGATTGTGCCCAGGCTAAGCTACAGCCCCCGGCCTTTTGTTTGTTAGTTTGTGCCTTTGTTTTGTTGTTTTGTTTTGTTTTGTTTTGAACTCAATACACTGTGCCTGGCAGGCAGGTGCTTGCTTATTCTACTGAGCTGTCTCCCAGGCCCGAATTTTTTTTGGGGGTGAGGGGGGACTGAGGTTCAAACTCACGACCTTGCACTTGCCTGGCAGGCACTTGTGCCACAGAGCTATTTCCCCAGCTCCCCTCTTTGCTTTGTTTTTATTCCTTGCTAAATCACTAAATTTCCCAGGCTGGAGTGGACCTTGACACTCCTGCCTCAGCATCCCTGACTGCTGGGATCTAGGGGCAACCCCAATCTTGGCTTGATTTCTCACCCATATCTCCTCTGCTGTGGCAGAGCCAGGCCACCCCAACATCAGAAGGGACACCTGCTTCATATCCATGGTGATGGAAAACAAGTCTGGGGACTTAGTCCTGAAAGAAGTTGAGCTTCAGGGTACCTGGCGACAGGCAGAGGGCTCCTGCCCATTGCAGAGCCTGGTTTGGTGGTGAGAGGTATGTGTTCCCTTGGCTGCAGCTCCAGCAAGCATGACCCTGGACCTGGCCATGGGTCTGTATCAACACTTACCCCATGTTCTAGGATCCAGCATAAGCCTCGGGAAGTTCATCACTCCGTGAATGCACCACGTGGCAGTCTCAGGCAGCCATTCCCTTGCTGCACCCTGGTTCCCACACTTTGATCCATCACGTCTGGGTGTTGCTGTGCAGGCAGACAGTGAGGCTAACACTGGAGCCTGTGATGGAGCCAAGCAGGCAGTGCTCTTAACATGGGTGGGCCTGGCCCAATCAGTTGAAGGCCATGATGTAAAGGGTATTCAGCCAGTCAGTGGTCCCCTAATTGCAGCACCAGCTTTCCCCTGAGCTCACTCAGAGGACTGTGGGCTTGCCTGTCTTTACAGCAGTGAGAAACAGTTTCTTAAAACAAATTAAAGTCCAGCACACCACATCGCTCTGAGTAACTCCAGCTCCTGCCCTGGCCATCCACACCTCCAGTCTACAGTCTCGCATTGCACTCAGCACAGGCAGAGCACCTGCCTCCTGAGACACCTAGTGTCACCACCCTGGGGGTGACAGAGTGCTGAAAGTGCCCATCACGTGCATGAAGGGGAGGTCAACACACGTCCTTCTAGTGTCCCAGAGAATAGAACACTCGCAGTCTCCCCTCTGGCTGCTTCCCCTCCTCCAGCAGCAGCCCTTGGAAAGTGGCTCGCTCCCTCTGCCTCTCGGGCCAAGTAGAGGGATGCAGTACAAAGCATGATCTGCAGGTGCCCCAGGTCCACCACAGGCCCTCCAAGGGGAGGCCACACAGCCTCACCAAGTGTCCCAGGGGCTCAGAGTGGAGGGGTGTCTGTGTTCTGACACCAAAACTGGCCTAAGGGACATGAGGGCCATGCTCACCCATGCTTCCTGATAGCCTGGGGAGGAAATCCCCACCTCCTGTGGTAGAGGGAGATGCAGTAATCAAGAGACCCCCCACATTGCCTGCTACTGCCTACCAGTGAAGCAAGATGCTGGAATCCCTGGTCAAAGTGGATGACATGGAAGAAAGTGGCCAGCAGGGCAGGGATGGGGCAGATGGGGGGCGGGTTACAGGCCTCGATCCCTGGGACCCTTGCTGTTCACCATGTCACCTGCAGCAACGCCTCCTTTCCAGAGTCTCCCCTGCAGACTAGGAGGGCAGGGCTACCCAGCACTGCCTGCCTGGGAGAGTGAGGGCAGGGCACCTCCATCTTGGCTGTTGGGACCAAGTTGAGTCCCACTGACCACGGATGCGGCCTAACCTCACAGAAAAGTGGGCACACACCACTGATCTCTTAGCACAGAAGTTGCTAGGGCTCCTAAGGTCCACGTGGCATAACTAGAGCTGGGGCACCAGCTAAGGCATAGGGACTCTGCACCAAGTTTTAAAGAGGCACTATGCTCTGGGCCAGGCACACTCCCTGCTGACAGGGAGCATGAAGAGCCTCTTTAAACATGGCTTCTGCATCTCTGGCCATCCTGGCCCTGGTGCAGATTCTGAGCTGCACCTGATGGATAGGGTGGCATCTAAGACCCGGGCAGTGGATCTCAGCTGGTCCAGTGCAGAACACCCCATGATTTTAAGGGATCCACATGACCAAATCACTCCCTCACACCTCCCATGGACTTGTGGGTATCCTGATCTGGGCTATCAGCACTGTCCTAACAAAGCAGCAGATATCTGCTCTGAGGGTAACAGACCGGCTCCACCTGTGAGCTGAGCTGTGAGAATAGGCAGCACGGCGTCCTAGAGAGGGCAGGGTTCTCAGAGAGCAGATTGCCGTGTCATGCATGGGCCCAGTATAACTCACGGGCCCAAACAAATCTTCCATGCTCCAAGCCCATAAGAAAATGCCTCAAAGCCACTAATAAGCACACTGCGGTGACCAGCTGCATGTGTGGTAAATCTCCCCAGCCTCCCATCGCCAGATGTCGGTGCCAAAGCCAGACCCCTTGTGCTTGATCTTTCAGCACCGCAGCCACTCGGGATGTGAGAGAGGCTCCAGGAAGGGGCTGCAGTTGGGATGTCCAGGCTGAACAGTGGTGGAAGGCGGGCTCTGACGCAGGACCACCGCATCACATGCTGAGGGCATCGGGCAGAGCTGCACCCCACACAGCGAGACATCGGCTCTGTACCAAGCATGGCCTCTTGAGTTTCCTCTCCTCTAACAGCCTCTCGGGCCCTCCACAAAGCCTCAGCACACACTATCTGCCTTGCTCAGCTACTGGGCTCTGGGTTCTGCTCCGCCAACCCTCAGGCACCCTGGGCCCATACAGTAGAATCCAGCACAGCTCCCCACAGTGGAGCCCCCACCCAGGGACCCCTAGTGGTCTGACATCTCACCAGAGCAGCTGTCTCACGTCTGCTCTGCAGGGCTCTGAGCCTTGCAGGGGGTTCTCCTTTAAGGCCGCACACACCCGACTGTACCCTGCAGGATTGGCTTACCCAGAATGCCACATGGCGCATTCACCAAGTGAAATGGAGTGACACCTGGCCCTCAACAAACTTGTCATTCCAGCTCCTGGGCTGAGGGTCAGTGGGGATGCAGAGCTCCTGACCAGGGTCACTGTCGGCCTCACCGGAACTACTGCTCTATGCTTTTTCTAAAATTAACCCTTGCATTCAATGGTGATGAAAATCAAGCAGTGTGGAAGCAGATTCAGAAGGCGGAAACTCTGGAAAACCAGTGATGATGACGTTCTAGAAGGGACCGCTTCTGGGGCATTTGGCCTGTCCTCCCTGCATGATATCCAGTACAGCTCACCGAGCTGCCACTAAGGTCCCCATGTCTTACGCTGCCTTATGAGGATGCCATGCCCACTGAGGTTCAGAGAAACAAGCCAGGGCATGAGCCTATGGTGCCAGAGGCACTGGGCCTTGCCTGAGCCAAGTCCTTCTGTGTTTTGCCTTACAAATACATCACTATGTGACTACAGGTCAGTCTGCTCTCGGGATGTGCACCCTGGCCTGGGTTTCTAGAACATTCTACACTAAGAGGACAACTAAACATGTTTGAATGAGCCAGATATTTGATTTTGCCATGAATTTTGACCTCCTACAAAACAGAGTTATTCAGCTGTGTAAGACAGCATAACAAGTCAGGGCCCAGGAGTGTGATCACAACAGTGTTCAGAGAAAGCCGCAGATGCAGCCCTGGGTTCCATCTCCTGAGCACCCACATTGGAAGCTCACTGTGATGGCCCTGCAGCTCTCTGGGCCTTCTCCCCTTAGCCACGGGTCCTCCTCAGCATCGGAGCAGGGGCAGAGCTCGGTCGAGGCAGCGAGTGGGTCTAGCTGGCCAATGGATGATGGTCAGGGCTCAGCTCCCGGCTTCTTTCAGTGACATACAGGGCATAACCACAGCATGCCATGAACATGTGGATATTTTGAAAATTATTTCAGTAAAAGATACATTGCCGTGAGTCCCTCTCAATATGCACAGGAGGTAGAACCCAGAGTCCCCCTGAAATTTTTATTTACACATTCACTGTATTTTTTTTAATATTTTATTTATTTATTTGGTACTGGGTCTCCCTGTGCAGCTCTGATTCATATGCAGCTCAGTCTCATAATGATCCTCCTGTCTCAGCATCCCCCAAGATAAAATTACAGGCATGGGCCGCCACGCCCAGTTTCAGTGGCCAGCCTGGCACACCCAGGGTTCCTATACAGCATGCAGTACCAGGGATCGAACCCTGGCCCTTGTGCTTACCAGGCTGGCGCTTAGACTGTTGAGCTATCTCCCTAGCCTTACACTTTATTTTTATCAGAACTCTTATTCTAAATTGTGAATAAAATTATAATGCTTCAAAAATTAACATTTTTCCATTAATTTAAATTCCTTCACAGCATGAACAGTTAGTTCAGAAATCATTTCAAAAAGGAATGACAATACTATCTTTTTTTTTTCAGTACTGGGGATTGAACTCTGGACTTTGCACTTGCCAGCCAAGTGCTTATTCTATTGAGCTATATCCCCAGCCTCAAACAGGAATGAGAAGAGGGTTATTCTCACTGCTTTTCTTCCGGTGCTGAATATGGAATGCACAGGGGCCGTGGCCGCACATTAGGGAAGGACTTCAGCTCTGGGCTACACGCCTGCCCCTCGGCTAATGCTTTAAGTGCTTTTGGAATTTAAAAAAGTCTTGTGTTTCTGTTTGGCTGGATTTCACAGGCGCAAGTTCCAGGGAGTTACAGTAGCTACATTTTCCACTCTGTGGCCAGTGAAGCATGAAACAGGAACAAGGAGGGGACCATGAGAGTTCAGAAGTCCCGCACAAAGGCTGGGCACCAGCTGTCACTGAGGAAGTGAGGGCAGCAATCATGCTCAGGCCTGGGGACACCGTGGGCCCAAAGTTCCAAAGAGATGACCAGGGCAACATTACACGGTGACATCTTGTTCCCCAGCGGCCTGTTAAGCCATAGTCATGTTCCAAGGCTCACTGCTTGTGGAATTTCAGCTTGCCCTGTTCTTCCTCTTTACCCCAAGAGCACAGGTAATACTTTGAATTTTTAAAATTCATTTCATTCTTATGGCGTGAAAGGAGGCATTGCATTAGAATTCTTCATACGCGCAGTTAATGATCTGTAATAAAATTCCATCACCCACCAGGTTCTTCTGGATTTAGCTTCATAAACAAGTGATAGCAATCTTTGTTTCTGAAAATATGGTATTGGTTTAGTCACTTCCTACCCCTGAAAAGGAAGAGGTAGCTGGTCTCGGTCCACAGAGAAGGACATAGACCAGGAATCTCAAGAAGAGAACTCGCTGTCCATCAGCACTGTCCAGTGCGCATGTCGCCGTGGCCTCCTCAGAGCTGGTGTCGCCCCTCTCTCCTCAGTGCCATAGGTCACGGAGCTACTGGAGGATGACTTCCATGGTGCGTCACTGCATTTCACCCCCTATGTTATTCACCTATCAATGCCATGCTGCCTGGTACCCCAGGACACCTAAGGCTGGGGTGCAGCCAGAGAAAAAGGACCCGAGATGACAGAGGCATAAAGCTGCCTCTACTGGGCCCCTCTGACTGTCACTCACCTCCTGCCACAAGGCTGAAACCTGTCCCAAAGATAAAGAAGATGCACCGCGGGTTCCAGGGAGAGGTCTTACTCTCTCAGCACATCGGTGACATTGTCTGAAATGGCCCTTTCTCCACGGACCTGTCTCCTACACACAGGAGAAAAGCATGCAAAGAATCAAAACAGAAGGGGGTGGACATGGCACCACTTTGTCAGGCAGCATGAGAGCAGACTGTGGAAACGGCCTCTGAATTGCTCAGCGGGAGCTGGGAGCTTCTCGACTGACTGACTGACTTGCACTAGACTCCATGTGCAGTACACAGTGTGTGCACCCCCTGGGGGCAATGTGCACAGAGCACACCCATCCCATCTCTACACAGCCCCCTCTCCTTCCCTCTGCCTCCTCTTCTTGGTCTTTTTCCCATTTGGAAAAGCTCACCCTTACTTCCAATTACCTATCTTTCATGTCACTCTTTATCTATAACTTGGGCTTCTCATATAAGAGAGAAGGCATAATGCCTAATCTCGGGTACCTGATTTTATTTCACTTAGCATTCTGGTCTCAAGGTGCCCTCATTATGCTCCATCTTCATATGAACTTCAGAGATAATTCTGATAATTCTTGGGCATAATGAAGTCTTCCCCACAAGTCTCCTATCACTAGAAGTGCACGAGGCATTTGATACTTTTGTGGGCAGCGGGAATATCGAAAAGAGGTTCCAATCCCATCAGCATCACAGAATTGGTAGCTGCTGTCCCCTTCAGGTCCTGCCCAGGGACAGCCACTGATGGGGCAGTGGAGACCCAGTAGAAAGTAAGCTCATCAATGTCTGCAGAGGTCCGGCCTGCGCGTCTCCATGCACCCTGAGAGAGGCCATGCATCACACAACAGTGGAAGCTGGAGACACAGCAGGAGTGTGCTGCCCCAGAGCCCAGCATGGGCCCAGCAGGGGACTTGGCAGCTGAGGGAGCGAGGGGGAGACTTGGCCCATCATCCTGGTGTGACTTCCAGCTGCTCGCCCCTCACCTCCCAAACACATTTCTCTCCACTGTTCTCTCCTATTCTTGCTGCTGCCCCAAGGACTGTTGAGGCCACCCCTTCTCTTGCCTCCATCCATGTAGCTCCACACAACAGCACTGATGCCTCAGCAGGTCACATGGACAGACCTTGGCTCCTCTGTCCCTGGGGTCATCAGGGGTCACACAACAGAGCCTAAAGTACATCAGAGGATGCTCAGGGGCCTCCATCCTGGAGGAGCCACATCAGGAGCCACAGAAGAGCATGCCACAGTGAGAAAGGAGGGTGAGCACCTACGCCCCCGATGAGCTGAAGACCTGAACCTCTGAAATCGCTCAGCAATGCTGCAACCAAAGCACCAGGACGCCATTCATGAAGCCCACACAGGAAGTGCAGGGGAGGCTGCTCTGATCTTCCCTGCAAAAGGAATGCATGTCTCCCACCCCTACGTGGCATTTTCAGCTCCAGCTGAGTGACTGAGCAGATGCGCACACTGTCCCTGCTAACTGTCCCTTGTCTCATACAAAGGAAGCCAGGGTTAGGAGTGCTGTGCTCTCTTCCACAGCTCACATTTGTCTCAAATTGTTTCGGACCACATGTACTACAAGGACACAGAGAACTTCATGGTCAGGAAATAAGCACTTGGGAGGAGAATTTTCTTTTCTTAATGATAACATCAATATTAGAGTTAAGGTAGCTTTACAAAGTGTGGTTAAAAATCTATTTACTATTAGGGCTGTGGCAAAGCAGATATGGTGCTTCCAAAGGAAGCCATGGCAGTTAAGGGCGATGGATACTTGTGGTACCAATTTGAATGAACTAGTAGCATTAATGGTGTGCAGCTCTGGGAAGGTCTGTAGCTGATTGATGTGCAGCTCATCAAATTGAGGAGGGAGGACTTGTCCCAGATGTGGGTGGCACCAACCAATAAGCTTGCAGCCTTAATAGAATAAAAAGGGTAAGAGAAGAGAAGGAGAGCAGAGGGGAAGAGAGAAGGAGAAGAAGAGGAGGAGGAGAAGGAGAACAAGAACAAGAAGAAGAGAAGGAAGGAAGGAAGGAAGGAGGTAAAGAAGAAGGAGAAAGTCTCCCCCTTCTCCTGGGAGCAGCTCCAGTCCTCACCTTGCCTCTGGAAGTTGATCTCCACTTACTTCAGCCCCTACTGTGGTCACTTTGCTGCCACACAGACTCAGCAGACTTCAGCGAGCTCCAGCACCCTGAGTAGACCCATGCAGACAGCTCTGCACATGCCAACCTGACTGTGCGGGCAGCTGCTGGAGGTCTTCCCAGTAAGCCGTCTACATATTCTTCACAGACTCCACATAAAATCTCTTCCATTAGATCTGTTCCTCCAGGAAGCCCTGCCCACTACAAGCTACAACAGAAACAAACAGCGATGATGCTCAGGAAACGGCACTGCAGCTGTGTGCTGGGCAGCTTGCCTACCTTGAGGATGCAGTGATTTCCGTGAAACTGTCCTGAACACTGCACGATCCAGCGGGATGGGTTTCCCACCCCGTGCTGCTGATGAGAAGCTGAGGTGGCGATGCAGCCAGGGAGGGCTCTCCCACCGGGCACGCATCGGATGGTGTTTTGCTGGAGGACCTTTCTTCCTCTGTTTGCTTCACACGAAACACCCAGGTGGAGGACAGGGCTCTGGCTCAAGTCCTCCCAGTGCTCTTGGGCACACAGTGTGTGGCCCCCATCATGCCCAAGAGCAGGTCCACATTGGCTGTGCCCAGGGCAGCAGAGTGCGTGGCATGTGGCAGCGTGAGCACAGACTCAAAATGCCCACAAGAGCCCACACAGGGTGTTTTTCTAATGATATCAGTGCACTTTAAATAGTTTCAAACAGAAGGCTCTGGCTGGTCGCAGAGTCCCAGATGCCTTATTAGGATGAGGGTCCTCTAAATATAGACACGTGTATGGCACCAACACAGAGCCCTCGCGGTGCACACGTGTGGCATACAGCATGGAGTGTGGGATCATGCAGCACTGACACACAACCTCCAAGGGTGCAATTGTCCCCAGCTATGATCACAACTGCAAGGCAGAGGGCTCAAGATGCAAAGCCATAAGATTCCTCATGCGGAAGGAAGCAGCGCAACACAAGGTCTACGCATGCCAGTGTTCCGCGTGCTTCAGTCTGGTGTTTTAATGCAGCAATGGGAAGAATTCAGTGAAATATGGAAATACAACTGCACAAGAGAACCAGAGCTGACCCAGCGCAGGCTGTGCACAGGTCTGAGGTGTTTTCAGACCCAGCCAGGGGAGAAGGGATCAAGATTGATGTAAAAAATCACTCCTGGTGTGATTGAGACCACCCTGGGCCCACTGGAAATTCATTTAACCCAGCAACAAAGCCCAGCATGTGAGTGGAACTTCGTCCCTCAGACAGGCCCAGTGTGGAAAACTGCCACAGAACTCCCTACAAAGAGACTAGAGACAAGACCCATCCAGCTGATCCAGGAGCAGAACATCTTGCCAGAGTGGCACAGAAAGTTCATCTCCAAGGGCTGCAGCAGAAAGAAGTGGAGCTCAGCAGCCAGACCCAAGCCACACCCACCTGGTCAAATTTGAACTTGGTAGATCCAGATATGGTGCTAAGGTAAAAACTCTACCAAAGTTCTATACCAAAGGTCAGAAGGCAGGGCTATACAATATGACAAAGAGAAGGAGCAAAATGTGCTCTCAGGCCTCGAGCCCACCCAGAATAAATATAGGAGACAATAGCATAGAAGAAATTGCAAACCATACACCTGAAATCTCAGAAATAATAGTATCTCAAGTAAAGAAACAACTCCAGAAAAGTATACAGGAAATCAGATCAGAAATAATTTCTAAAGTAAAAAAAGAAATAAAATCTATAACAAAAGAAGTGCTAAGTGCTTCTAAAGAAGACATTGATAAAAAATAGAGCATAGAAAAATGATGAAATCCTTGAATGAGCAATATAGGAAAGTAATAGAATGCCTGAAGCAGATTCAAAGTGCTATACAGGAAATTAAAATCTCAATCACAAGCTGGCAAAACCATTTCAATAAAAGTGAAAATAGATTTTCATATCTTAAAGACACCTTTGCAACTGGTGAAGAGGTAAGAAAAGATCTCTAAAAACAACTAGGATGTAGGAGAAAATAATACAACATCTGCAAAACAATGCAAAGATGAACAATGTAAGACTAATTGGCATCAATGAGAAAGAAGAAGTCTGTACAAATAATATAAAAAGAATATGGGCAGAAGTAATAGCAGAAAACTTCCCAAATATGGGGAAACAACTTGACATTCAGGTAACTGAAGCATATAGAACTCCAAATAATATCAACCCAATTAAAACCACACCCAGACATATAACAATCAAGATCCCAGAATACTCAGCACAGGAACAGTATACTAAAAGCTGCTAGAGAAAAGAAACAAATCACATTCAAAGGAAAACCCATTAGAATAACAGATTTGTCTTTACAAATCATCAAATCAAGAAGAGCGTGGAGCAAAGTACTTCAAGTCTTGCAAGAAAACAAATTCCAGCCCAGGGTAGACTGCTATACCCTGCAAAACTCTCTTTCAAGTTCAATGGAGAAGAGAAATACTTTCAGGACAAAGAACAGCTGAAGAATTTCATGATGACAAAGCCAACCCTGCACAGTTTACTAGAAGATAGTCTAGAGAGGGATCAAAATGACCACAACTCCATGAAAAGAATGGAAAAAGATCACCAAATAGGGCAAACAATTAAACACAGGAGAAAAAGAGGTATACAAACGCAATCTTTCAATTGTTTTGTACACAGCAGAAGAATATGTCCATCAGCATGTTCTACAAATGGACTTCTGTACTCTGTGGGTCATGATTCTGTCTGGGTCTACAGGGTGGATATGAAGGAAATAGCAATAGCTCAGTCCCACAAGTGACACCTGGCCACCACTAAGCATCATGGACACTGTCTGTGTCCATGATGTACTAGAACTTTGTGTGTTATCCTATCCCCAAGCTGTTAAAGCTCTGGACATATATTTGCCATTCCAGTATTTATGTTATGCTCTATTCTTAGTAATTGTCTATCACGATGTAAACTTTTTCTTAGTGGATATCTTTGTATATATTCACCTATTCAAATATTATGCAAGTATTCTGAATTGATTATAGATTCATACATATGATGCACAATATTCTGGCCTCTAAGTTGGACTCACAATTTGATTTGAATTTTGGA
>PVKN010010204.1:0-22860 GCA_004027915.1 Capromys pilorides
ACCACCAGGCCAGGCTGAGCCAGCCACAAAATAAATAAAGAAACAAACAAAACAAATAAATAAAATTAAAAAAAAAAAAATAGGCAGCACTGTGGACAACGACCAAGTGTAGCTGAAGGGGCACCTGCTAGGACAGTGATTCTTGTTTTCTGGGTACCTTTTCAATATCTGATAAAAAAAAAAAATGGGGCTCTTACCCCAGGGGAAAGAGATGCATGCAAATAAATACAAAGCATACATTTTCAAGAGCTCCAAGATCTCAGGGTAAGACATCTTTGCTTTCTGTATTTTCAGGGTGAAGCCTTCTTTAGGTTGCTCTGAGGCCTAAGGTCCTGAATCTCCCCCCTCCCTGAAGACTACTTAGTCCCTCTTCCTAGCCTCTAATCAGCCATCCCAGCTTCAGAAAGACAAGGCTCCATGCTCTCAGACCCACATAGGAATTTACCTTGACGGATGGCAGAAAGCAGGTCGCTACGGGCATCGCTCACGGCAGGCAAGGAGGACTTAGGCTTAGTGGCATCAGAAAGCGGTGGTGGTGGTGGTGCAGCAGGCTGGCCATCCATGCCACCAAAAGGGAGAGGTGGGGGACCTGGAGGGGGTGGAGGAGGCGGTGGGGGAGGCACTCCTTCACCTGGTTGAGACATGGGAGGTGGTGGGAGAGTTGGGTAGTCAGCTGCTGGTGGTAGAGGAGGTGGTGGAGGGGCAGCAAAATCAGGATGAGGTGGAAAAGATGGGGGTGAAGGTGGTGGTGGAGTTTCTGGAGATCCAAATCCCACAGCTGGTGGTGGAGGTGGGATCCCCGGTGGAGGTGGAGGTGGCGGAGCTGGTGGTGAAGCAAATCCAGGTTTGGGACCTGGTAGAGAACCCAGAGGAGGAGCTGGGGGTGGATGGCTTGGGCTGACCACACTTGATCTTTTGGGTGCTGCCAGAACAGATGCTCTTTGGTTGTCTGCTGGATAGCTAGAAGAGCAAAGAAAGAGACCCACTATCACTCTCAGAATGCAAAGCCACACTCAGATAGGCTACCTCTAAGCACAGGCATTTCTTTTCTTTTTTTTTTAAAAAAACTTTATTTATTTATATTATGGCTGGTTCAACCTGCCCTGGGAGTGGGGCTGGCACAGCATGTGGTGCTGGGGATCGAACCGCAGTCCCTACAGTTGCCTAAGCAGGCGTTTTAGACTGCTGAGCCATCTCGCCGACCCAGGCATTTCTTTTTGACTCCATCATTTCACTTTGTTAAAAACAGGACAGACCTGAGAATGGTCAGAGCAAACCAACAAGGAAATGAGTATCTTCATAAGATAACGAGCTGCCCACTAGCAAAGAAGTATAACAAGAAATTGAGGAAAACAGCCTGGAAGAAGGGAACTTGGGACTCTCCTTCCAGGCAAGGCTATTTGCTCAGACATATCTTAGGTCTTCCTCTGACCTTAGCTCTTAGAGGCAAGGCACTGAACCCTCCTCTAGAGGAACAGCCCATGGGCAACTGTCAATTTAAGCTTGGAGACGGAACTAAGAATGTACATAAGAAAAGAATGGAATGAATTCAAATACCACCCACTCACTGGGCTCTGTTTCTCAAGCTATTAACATTCACCAGATCTGGTGAGGGCAGAAAACCCATGACCAGCTGACCAAACCTGAGTAAGATACAGATTTAGGTGCATGCATCTTCACTTGACAAAACAAGTCTCCATCTGAGGAGCTGAGAATAGGAAATACATGTGCCACCAACTCTTGACCCAGGCTTGAGAGATGATTAAGACTCCATTCCTGGAACCAGACTTGTGGAAGTGCAGCTGCAAGACTCACGCTACACGCGAGGTTGAAGGTTTTCTTCTTCTACCTTTGTATCTGTCCTGCACTAACAGCTATTCCTCAGAAAAGCATCCATCTTAGAATTTTCCACAGACCTTCAAGCCTTAGCTGTGGCTGACAGGGCAACCAGCAGGAAGTGATTTGGGAGGCAGAAGGAGCTCTGGGATTAGTGGTTTCAAAGGCCAAGAAGAATGAGGGTAGAGAGGGAGGACAACACTGCTCTAGGCCTCTGTCAGGGGGCCTCAACATATGCAGTCACTAATTAAACAGGAGAAACATTGTCCAAGGAGAAAAGTGCACCTTTCTAAGGTCTCATTTGTCAGATGTCAGAAAGGCACCTACGAGAGAACACTGCAATCCAAACAAGACTTAGACCTCTTTTCAGCCATTATAGGCAATCTCTGTGCACCTCTGCCAGGGACACTGACAAATATCAAAACAGACAGGTTTTACATTTTATCCCCCTTCTCCTGATCTCATTCTTTCTAGAAAGTCTACCCAGCAGTGAAATGAACCTAAAGGCAATGGGAGAGGGAAGTGAAAATCTGCAAGGTTCTGAATCCAGGGCAAAGTTCTTGCCATTTCAAGGCCATGTCATTTCACACTGAGGTAAGGGTAAGTGAAAAAGTAACAAGCTGGGCCTGATGGAACAGAGCTATAATCCCAGCGCTCTGGCAGGCTGAGGCAGAAGACTGTAAGTTCAAGTCTAGTCTGGATAGCTCAGTGACTTACTGAGCTCTTGCCTCAAAATAAAAAATAAAAATAAATGGGTTAGGGGTGTGGCTCAATGTAAAGATTCAATTTCTAGTACTGGACCAAAAAAGAAAAAGTTGATGATTTTTCCATTTGTTCAGGGATAGGCAGAATACAACAGTTGAGAACATAGTCCCAGGTATCAGACTGACTCTGCCTCTTGCTGTGTGACCTTAGATAAGTTCACTGACCTCTGTGCCTCAGTTTACTTGTCTGTAACATGGGGATAATAACAGTACTTATCTCAAAGAGTATCTCTGAGGGAATTAAGTAATTAATATACAGTATTGAGAATAATACCTGGAACCTTGCAACCTTGATAAATGTTAACTATTTCTATTATCTACAATGACATATATGCCTGAGGTTATTTTAGTGGTCCTGTTTTAGAATTTAAATTCTTATCTTGTTCTTGAGTATTTAACCACCCAAGACAGGTGGAAAAGGTTCTGCCATTTACCTAAATTCTGCTGGTGGTGGAGGCAAGTTGTCCTCGGAGAATGAAGGAGATGGTGATGAGGCAGTGTCTGCCTGAGGTGGTGGTGGGTAGCTGCTTGCATCCACGTTTTCAACAGAGCCGATGCTGCCGTTCTGATACACCAAGGCAGGTGAGTACCTGACAACAAATCCAAGGCCAAATGGTATCACTGAGATGTTATCATGTCATCTTTTCTTCTTAAAATATACCACAAAAATATTTTTGCTACAAAAGCTATGAGAAAAAAGAAAATAAAGTCACATATTTTCTGCTATACTGAAATTTTACTTGAGGGCTAAATATTCTACATATCTCCCAGACATTCTGCTGGATTGTCTGTAGTAATGGGATTCAACCACGATTATCAAAAACCCTGTTGTTTCTCTTCTGATGCCAGCCTTGGGAAGTCCAGAAATTCTTTTAAATTCTCTCCCAGATGTGAGATGCAGCTTTATACCTGACTCCCAGAGTCAGTCTTGTGCAAAGGGTGCAGCCAAGCCCCACAGGCTACTGAGCTGCACATGTCACTGGCACGCAGCCTGATTTTGAGGTCGGCAAGCCTCTGGAGTGCTGGAAGGCCAAGGAGGCATTTGATTGCAAAATCAAGCCAAGGATGAATGCACGTTGCTGTGTGGTAGTAAACGTGGTCTCCCTGCCAGATCTCTCTTATCAAACAAAATAAGCTGCCGATTAAAGGAGGGTGTTAGGGCTTGTCTCATAAAAACCTGTCCCTCAGAGCACTGGGCCTTGGGTGAATTTACTGTGGGTGAACAACATCAAAACTTTAAACAAGCACAAATGCACCTAGCAATAAGCCATCCCATGAGTACAAATACACCATACGAGCTTTGCTCTACCTCCCCCTTCTTTCCACCATTGCTGGGTTCTAAAGAACTCATCAAAAACAAACCACAGGGAGAACAGAGTTGGAGGGAACTAACTAAATCGAATGATGCTCTGATGTGGAAAATCCCTAAAGCCCAGAGCCCTGTAGGCTTGGCACTTCTTGTGATAGGTTCACCAACAAGCATGTCCAGACAGACTAGCTGTGCAGCCTAAGACCAGGCCTTCTGGACAACAAGAAAATGAAAAGCAAACATCTCATCTTTACCAACCCTACCCTACAAAAAAGGGGCACATATAACAAACACTTGGCATTTGAGGAGTACGAGGGGACAGGGTCTTGCTATATAGTTAGGCTGGTCTTGAACTCACTATGTAACCTAGAATATCCTCAAACTTGCAGTGATCTTCCTGTCTCAGCCTCCCAAATACTGGGATTACAGGCACGCATCACCATGTCTGGCTACTGTTGGCATTCTGAACATGTGAGCTTCTGGCCATAGAGCCACTAAACCCACAGTAAGTGTCTGTCTGCAAAGGATAGGACCAAGGAACAAAATGGCCTCCTTTACAGCGAGGGGAGGGAATAAACGTACCCTTACGGCTGACCTCCCTGTAGAAAGAAGAGTTCATTTTCCTTCTCACTATCTTCATCACTCTTTAGAACAAATCTCTTAATTCAGAAAGAACAAATGTCAGAAGTGTCAAGATTTTTAAAAGCCAAGATTTTTGTGGTAGAGTTATTTCTAAAAGCAAGAACTCAACTCTTTTTTTTGTTATTCCTAGATACCAGGCATCAGTTGGTGTAGCTCTCTAATAGTCTATTTCCCACATGTATTTAGAGGAAAAACCAAGTGGTAATGACATGCCAAGCAGTCATAGGGACTCTGGCTTTGAACATTGCACAGATCAGACACTAGGATAAGCATCAAACTAAGCCTTAAAATTAAAACAACAACAACACAAAAAACACCAAATCATTTCCCCCCTTTAAGCCTCCAATGTTATTTAGTATTGGGAAATGGGGTCAGACTGACATCTCCTATTTCCCCACAGAGATATATAGCCTCTACAGTGGCCGACCAACCTTTCCCACACTGACTCTGAGGTCTGCATTCAGCCCCGTGGCCAGCCTCTCTTCCAAGACTGACAAAGGCGGACTGAAAAATTGCTCTAGTAAAGTGCACAATTTTCCTGCCTAGCTTTACCCACTCCCTCGAAATGCCCAGCTCTTAGTCACAACCTTCAAATATATGCTTTGGAGAGATAAGGCTCCTAGGACTGCTTTTCTAATCTTCCCTCTGAGACCCTTAAACTTACTTTTGCCTGGCAGAGTAAGGGTACTAGAAGCCATGGGGCTCTGTACTGTTACAGCACTCCAGCTACCTCATTTAAATTGCTGAGTCTCTTGATTTATTTAGAAAATTTTAATCACCAGATGGATGTACTAAAAAATGGCTGATGAATAGTGGTATTGATCTAAACCACACAGCCAGACTTCAAGGGGTACAAAAGGCATGATGCCAGAGCTATTACACTGTTGGCCCCATGTCCCCATCCCCTTTAAAGAATGTTACAGATGGTACAAAATCATCACTTACCCAGAAAATCCCAGCTTTTCTTTGGACTCCACAAATTCTTGTCCCATCTTCATTTTCTCCCACTCTTCTTTCCGTGTCTTGATTTTACGTGGGTTTACATTTCCTCGATTTGGATTATCTTTCTTTTCTTTCTGTAATAAACAGAAACAGAAAAGCCTTAGGAAAATATTCTCCAAAGTTCCCCATTAAAATTTCACCTATCTTCCTGGATGCATGTTTAAGAGATGACCTGCCTAGACAATATTCAGTAACAACAGAATTTATAGAACTGCTGGGTTTGGAGGGACCTAGAAGCCATCTAATTGAAATCACTTCCTGGGCAAAACATTTGTTTAGTCCCACACTCGAACATGTCTAGCAACCCATGGAAGCCCATTCCCTCTCTGGGTAAGCCTTCCAAGTATTCAAACAGCTAATAGTCAAGAAGCTAGTATAGTTATCTGTTACTTGCTATGCCAGCAAGGTCAGTCAAGAGACGTGAAAAAGAATGGCAGCTGTACATATCTAAGACAAATGTAAAGAAATAGTTAAAACATACACACACCCAAAACAAAAAGGCCATGAAGAATTTTCCAGCCTGTGCAGCTGCACTAGCCTCTAATGCACTCTTGGGCCTGCCATGCTAATGGGATTGTGAGGTCAGAACTGTTAGGTCATACACACAAGACACAGCATCAGGAGCCCAAGGAGAGGGGAACATCTCCACAAACCAGGCCTATCCTCAGTTCCCGCCCTACCCAACCAGGAGTGAAGGTGTTAAATTGCTTCTGTTACAAATCAAACCATAGAACCTTGTGCAGGTTTCTAAGAAATGAGCTGCAAAACTGGTAAGGAAGGGACTAGCCTAGCTCAACTGTCCAGCAGAGTCAGGTGCAAACTGCAAGAGAAATAAATGGTGACTAGAAAAGTCAATTTCTAAAACTCAGCCTGAATATACTCAATTGTTAATCGCGCTAGAGGAACAAACATATTTTTGGTGTGATTTATACTTTCATCTTGGTGGTGCTTGGTATGGACACATTTTTTAAGAGTTTTGCCTAGCATCCAAGCAAGCAGCCACTCAGAATTACTTCACATAAGACTGGCTTCCTTTTTATCCCCCTTCCACAATCGAGCCTACTGATGTGTAGAACAGAGGCCCCTTTCCCCTCACCCTATGCTTTCTCTTCTCTTTCATGATATCCTTGGTGTCCTGCAGCATCTTCTCCTTCCAAAGATCAAAGAAGTATGAAGGGTTGGTATAGAATTTGAGTGCCTCTTTTCCATCATCCCTGGGATAGAAATGAAGACAAGTAGCTGTCAGTAGACAGATGAGCTCCCAACCAAATCCAATATTCCAAATACCTACCAGTTAGCAGTTTTTACACCAAAGAATCAAAGTCACACAAATCGATTGTATATTTCCTTTCCCATACCAGTGTTTTAATGCCCCTGGATGGCATCGCTCTATCTCTTAAGAACCTCCACTTTATTTTCAATTCCTGATAGAAAAGTTTGCATGGTCAAGGAGTAGCAGCAGGAATCCTGATTATTTCTAATGACCTGCATGGTCACAGACAGTTTCCTGAGGTTATCTGAATACCCTGGCACATCAGAGGGGATTTCTGCCAAAGGTTCTCCTTCTTCCACTGACCACCCCACCCCAGGACTCCTAAGGGCATGCTAGTGCCTTTCACCCACCTGAAACCTGTGCAGTCAAGGGTACATCCACAGACACAAATCTGTGTATACATACAGCTATTACTCCTTACACACAGACAACTGCTTTGCTGCACTTTCTTGTTCCCCTGTAGAATAGCTCAGTACCTACTGCTACCCCAACCACAGGGGGCCAACCACAAGGTGTAATCACCATGTCTTAGTGACTACGATCATAGTACACAGTAAGCTGAGTGTTAATATAAGGGCTATTTGCCAAATTTAATGATCCTGGTTGGAATCCGCCCCTCCCCACTATCTAGAAAGCATGTCCTTTGGGGTGAAATTTTATTTTAGCATTATTTAAAGCTATAAAAAAATAAATATAATCCTATTCCTTGCTCTCCAAGTAACACAGAGAATGCATTTCCAAATCAAATACTGATTATTTTTATAGGGGCCAGGGAGACAGTTCAGTAGAATAAGTGCTTGCTTGGCAAGTGCAAGGTCCTGAGTTCAATCCCTGATACAGGGATTAATATTGAATCTTGTTCTCAGCTAGATATACTACTGCTTGTGTCTGTTAAGCCAACTTCAGATAACTAAGAGAAGATGCTCATTCTGAGATTAAGTATTTAAAGGGAAAATACCATTACCTGAAAAATAAAATTCTCAATATCATTTGTTTACCCTGTTTACAGAGTCATACAAACTCTGTACCATATGCCTTACAAATTATCTGGTATGTGATCCCTTCCTGCCTCACAATTTCAGCTAGACCCACAGATAAGAGATTATGAGAGGCAGGCAGAACACAGTGGCCCAGCACATGCCTGGAGTCCCGGCTACCGAGTAGGCTGAGGCAGGAGGAGGACTTGATACTAGGCCAGCCTGGGCAATATAGTGAGATCATTTTGCAGGACAGAGACATTGTACAAAGTCAAGACTCTGTCCCACTATACTTGCTAGCTGCTTTGAAAACTAAAGCATAATTTCATACAGTAATAAAAAAAGGATAGATGTCATATACTTTTTCTATTACCTATGAGAAACTACCAAGTGCCTATTCAAGGTGTGCTTGAATTTAACAGGGGTATTTCCCCCGCCTCCATTTTCAAGTATACCTATGTCTGATAGAAGACATCTGCCTCTAGCAGATGTCTTGTTCCAAAGATATTTACGGACACAAGCAAGATAAATATTCACTTTTTGCCCTTGTTCAGTGGTTTTGTGCAAGAAGACACCACCATGAAACCACCAGCAGGGAGAGGTTTTGTCTATGAGGCTACGTTCTTTTTCAAATCCAGCAGGGTAGGTCCTTGCAGATGGAAATGGGTGGAAAGAATGCTCAAAACAAAGTGAACGACACTCATTTGGAAGAATATACCACTTACTCTTTAAGCTTTGGAAGGACCCCTCTGGGCCCAGAGCAGGCAGTCCATGAGGCTAGCCCCACTAACATGCCCAAACATCTGGTAATCTAGTGGTCTCCAGGTAGTGGGAGCCTTGCTAGAAAGTCGCTCCTGGGATCCACGCTGTACAATCACCTTGTAACAAATTCCTTTTGGTTCCATCATAACTAAATTGCTTGGATGGGATCTAGATGGACCTGGCTTATCCCAAGTTAAATTCTGCCACATGCAAAGTTAAGTAAACTTTCAATATATACTGTACTCACTATAAATTTCAGAAACTAAATAACAGTGACAATTGCCATAGAGTAAACTAGCTTCTGCTGCCACAAGCAATCCTGGGGTAAGTAGTAAGCTATTTCATATCATTCTCTGATGTAAACAACATCTTTAGACATTTTAGACAATTTAGTGTTATTAAATACAGGTCAAAAATAGGAGAAACTAGCCAGGTATTACCTGTAAGGGGTAAGGTTATTAAGAGGAGGAGGAGTATCGCAGGTACTATAGGTTTCTAAGATAGGCATTGGGAGAGAATTTCTGTCAAAAAGCTTCTGGTCTTGAATGGTAGAGCTTCTGAAGGCCTTTCGGGTGTTGATTCCTTGTAGTGACACTGAAAGAAGATGGAAGGCGTTAGAAAATGGACGACAGGCTATTTGAGCAAACACTGAGTCACACCAGTCAGAGAGGCCTCAGCTGCTGCACTTCTTGGCTGTGGCTGTCTGCAGCCAGGTTTTTTTTTTTTTTTCTTCCCCCTCTGGGGAAGCCCCACAAGGCTGTCAGCAGCCCAGCCATTTCACGACTGAACAAAACGAGGCAACACAAAGGTTTACTATGTGGCCAGATCTAGCAGGCCTCTCCTTAGAATGAATCTTCCAAGTACTTTTATGGTAGCAAAATATGACAGAAGGGAAGGAAATCTTAGAAGAATTGGGGAAATGGGAGAAAAGGAGTGTGTAGGGGTGTGGTAGAGATAAAAAGCTTTCTTTATATCATCCAGGATTGTGTTATTTCAAAGCAGAACTCTACAGTTCTCTGTGATTTCTCTCCTTTTTTTTCATAAATCAAGGAAAATATTTCTAAGAGACTGCTCAGAAGAGCCTACAAATGCGGAGCTCAGCTTCCTTACCTTCCTCTTCCTTAGGATCCAGCTGCGTAACTTTAACTTGTAGTCGGTCAACCCTCTCACCAAGCGAGCTTACCCGAGACGCAAAGGTTTCTGCCAGAGTAAAGAGCTCTCCAAAAATGTCCTCTGCATTTTTACCTGGGGAGACAGCAAAGGACCCAAATAATTGGTGCACAAATGGAACAGAAATAGGTAAACAGGGCCACTAACAACTATATATATCTCCATTTCCAAACGCATGCATGCACACGCACATGCACACACAGGTGCATGCACACACATGCTTGTCCTTGGAGGTGGAAACATTCTCCATAGTGTGGGGAGTCTGCATATGTTCCATAACTTATAGAGCCTTCCTCGTGAACTAAACAGTCATGGAACTCAAGGCAGGCTACATAAATAATAATAATAAAAAAAAGGTATAATGTAAAGCATGAATTCTGGAAGAGCAGATAACATGTCTACACATCTGCCTGAAGCCCTTAGCCCCCTTGTTATTCTGTAAAACAGACGGGGAGTTAGGAGGACCTACTGGGTGTGTACAAGTAATAGCATAAATGAGAAATCACTTCCTCAGTGGTACTCTGAAAGCACACTGAATAAAGAAGATGAGCTGGTGGCACTCTGAGGGGCCCTGAATGTGTCAGTGTCAACATCCCACAACAGACACATAACTTCTTCTGAGAATTGAAAAGGTTATTTTATGTCCTATAACCTATAACTTTCAAAGTCTTTGCTCTAGATTAGAATCCTTCAAATCTACATCTCTGGGAACAAGTGAAAAGCTGAAATTTTAAACTGTTCCTGAAAAACAATATACCAGTGGTCTCTTTCTACAATGTCTTATTTTTTTAGCAAACAAAAAAGTTCTGCACATTTAACCCTGCAATGCAAGGGGAATTTGCAGCCAAAGAAACATAAGAGCCATTTGACACTACCTCCACATTGTCATTCTAAGCCACAAAGCACATTCTTACTAGGAATGAAAAGTGGTATATATGAGACCATCTGAGTATCTTTTTTGTCTTTTTGTTTTTTTGAGACAGGGTCTTGCTATGCAGTTCAGGCTGGCCTTGGGCTCACTTTTGTAGCCCAGGCTGGTCTTGAACTCATACTGATTCTCCTGTCTCAGCCTCCCAAGTGCTAGATTGCAGGCATGTGCCATGATGCCCAGCCTTGAGTTTCTTATTGGCAAGGTGAAGGCAGGCAAAAGTCTCTGTGTCCCACCAAAGATAATTTTTTGGGAAGTATTGAAAGTAGCCTCTCTAGCCAGGCGTGGTGGTGCACGCCTTAGTCTGGGGCTGGCCTGATAGCTCAGCAGCCTAAAATGCCTGCTTAGGCAGGGCACAGTGGCCAAGTTCGACCCCTGGCATGCCTTGCCAGCACTGCCCCTGGGGTGTGCTGAGACGGCAATCGAGACTGGACATGGTGACCCGTGCCTGTAATCCCAGCACTAGGGAGGCTGAAAACAGGAGAATCACTACAAGTCCAATCTATGTAATGAGACCCTGTAGACCCTGTCCTAAATAGAGAAAAATGAAATAAAGTAAAACTTAGTCTGCATGGGAGGGTAGACTAAAGGGCCAAAACCACACCTTTTGTGCGAACTGTAGTTCACCTTTTCTACATAACCCAGACAGTAAAGATAAGACCAATCAACTACATATTTTGAATTGCTGGTAAATTTAGGTCAATAAGGAGTTTTTAATCAAGAAGGGAGCAAGTCCTTGCATATTGAATGATTTTATGATCTAAGCAACCACAGGAAGTTCTGGAACTTAAAGGGCTCAAAGTGGCTAACATGTGCCATTTCTAATCTGCAAGTCGAAGATCCTATTTGATCCCCCACAAACACACACACCCCCGTACTGGGGACTGAACTCAGGACTTTGGCCTTGCCAGGTAAGTGCTTATTCTACTGGGCTATCTTCCCAGCCCTCTATTTGATCCTTGTTCATAATAAAAACTACACTGTATCATGCTTGACCAGGTAGTAGAAAACTGTTTGGAAGCTAAAGCAGAGAAATATATAACATTATGGATGGAAAATAAACCAAGCTCAAAAATGTCCAACTGTTTTAGAGGAAAAAAAAAAATCCCAAATCAACTTGCCTTTAGATCACCTAGAGAGGACTCAGGATTTCCTGCTCCTTCACAAAGGAGGGAATAGCAGTGAGAATAGCGAACTAGTGTGACATAGTGTTTTTTCAAGATAAAAATCTTACAAAGAGCTCTAACATAAAATTAGTAACATGGGGATCTCTTTTTTAAGAGGGAGTGAGGTAGAATAAAGACTTTCCCACTATCTTTAACCCAAGTTCTAGGCAGACTCAGAGCTGAGTGTGGTTCAGTGGTACAGAATTTGCCTAACATAGAAGTTCTTGGTTCTATTTCTGCACCACAAAAAACAAAAACAACTAAACAACAGAACCTGGAAAGGAGTCCTGCATTTCAAATCAAAGACCTGAATTTTATGTCTCAGCCTTTTCTATTTATATCTATATACTCTAACAAATCACAACTTCTCAGCCTCAATCTTATCAATGAACTGGGGAAAATAACTATACCTCACAAAATTATCATAAAGACTGAAGGAACTAAAAACATCTTAAATTATCACAAAGAGATTTCTTTCTTAAGTAACTGCTCACTCATGATAAATGACCCCCTCCACACCAGATAATGAACCCAGGGCATTTACATGGGGCTACACCCCTAGCCATTTTTCTTTTCTTTTTTCTTTCTTTTTTTTTTTTTAAATTATAAGATAGGGTGTTGCTAAATTGCCCAGACTGACCTTGAACTTGTGATCTTCCTGCCTTAGTTTCTCAGAGTAATTTCTCAGGGATTAGAGGAATGTACCATCATGCCCAGGTAGATGACTTTTAAGAGGATAACTGTCCAAACCAGATGAGGTGGTAAACATCTGTAGTCTCCGCTATTTTGGAGGCTGAGACAGGATATGCTAATTTGAGACAGCACGGGCAACAATAGTGAGACTCTGTTTCAGAGACAGAGACAGGGATATGGAGATGGACACAGAGATAGAATATGAATCTAAATATCCTCATCTTCAAGTTCAGAGGAAATTTAAAATATAATTACAATCAGTATTTGATAATCCCTACTTAACTGCTTAAAATTATTACAGCCTCTGAAAACAAAAGTGTGATACTGAAATAGGAGAAAACCAAAGTGTTTTGTTAAATTTCACTTACTCAGATGATCAAGACAGACCCCAACACATTAGAACATTCATAACAGACATGCAAAAGACTTCGGAGCAGCCTTTAATTTTCCCCCCTTAGCAGAGCCCTTCAAAAGAAATGTTATATGAAAGAACAGGTAAAATCAATTTTTAAAAAAATACACAGTTGTTCTCGTTGAAGTCTGAGTAAGAGTCTTGGAGTTCCCTGATGTCACGTACTGCCCTTCCACTCCAATGCAGTCAGAAAACCCAGTCTTGTTGCATGATTTCCTAATGATCCAAGGGGCGGGGTGGGGGTTGTTCGTAGTGTCCATCTTCCCAGATAGTCACAACAATGCTGAAAAATGCTATCTGTCTGGCTTTCAAAGAACTATTTGTCTACTTGCTTAAGACAGGATCTCACTATATACTCCATGTTGGCCTTGAAGATTTTTCTAAGCTTTGGCTTCTTCATGTGAAAAATAAGAATATGACTTTGTAGGCCAGGGAGATAGCTCCCGTGGCACAAGCACCTGCCTGGCAAGTGCAAAGTCATGAGTTCAAACCCTGGTCCTGCAAAAAAAAAAAAAAAAAAAAAAAAAAAAAGCCTAAAGAATATGACTTTGTATGATTACTAAAAAGATTGAGATTATATTAAGATACTATCAAAACAGCTTTCAGCAGACAAGAAACTCAAATTCCCCATATGAACAATTTATTGTTGTTCTCCTGGTAGATTACAAGCTCCTGGAAGGTAGAAAGCATTTTCTTATCACTGTATCCTCTCAGTACAGTACACAAAATATGCTCAACACATGTTTAACAGACAAATAAAGGGTCAGTTAGACCCAAAATGTGAGAAAATCTTAGCTCTTTAGGCACAAGCTGACCCTGGCCCTCAGACTGCCTTCCTTAAGATAGGAGTGGAGGAGTGGTCTGAGTACAAGTGGGAGAGTCCACAATGACTTCCATCAACACCCTGGAAAAACACCTGAGAGGAAGCATAACTCCTGCTGAGTAAGAGTAAGAAGCATTAACTAGATGTTCTTTGTCCTAGAGAGAAAGAAGGAGTATGTGATTGACTTCTACCCATTTGGCCTTCTTAGGGTGACAAAAGCAGAAATGATGCTTTTAAAAGGCAGCGAGGCTTTCTGCAGCTTTCTTGTGCCTCACTGTCAGCTGCATTGCTGCTGTGCTACTGTCAGTGTTCCTTTGTATAAGCCAGGCACTGCAGGGCTTCATTTCTTCGTGATGCTCCCTCCATTCAGGTTTCCCTAAGCCCTGGATCAACTGAGATGGTCCCTGAGCTACGTGAAGGCTTAGGAATCTGAAACTCCATACATCATCTGATCACAGAGCACTGTCTCCTCAGGCTATTTTAAAGGGAGGGCCTATTATTATCTGGGGGAATACAGGCTATCTCGATATTCGCCTACCTTCAATAGGAGTGGTGAGTGTCTGAAATAATTCACACCAAGATGCATCTGCTAAGGATCATCACTAAAATGGCATTTTGCTAGAGGTGCTTATGGGAGCAGGGGTGACACTAGACAAATGCAGAGCTAATCTGAACATCTTCCCCTCCATGCCTCAGATTCAAGCAAATAAAATCAGTTTGATTCAGAATGAAATCTAAACCACATGCATGTACCCCACCCAAGGCAGTCTCATTCATTCTTGCCAATTAAAAAAAAAAAAAATGTAGTCATGCTATGTTTCTTTCGGCCTCAAAACAGACTCAGCTAGCCCCCATCTTTCTCCTAGAGAAGAATGGCTCCAGCTACTATTTGTGTCACCGTGTTCATGCAGCTTGCAAAACTCCCAATACCCCAGAGACTACTGAAGTAATGTGTACCTGAACTTGGACCTGGGGGTTTGCAGCACAATTAAATGTGTACCAGGGTAGACAAGCTGGCCAGAATGTCTCTGAGTGCATGTTTGCTTTATTCCTCTTTGGGAAGAAAGGTGGGGGGGTGGGGGGGATTGAACAGATAAAAGACTATTGGCACATTTGAGGCTTCAACAAAGTCAGGCTACATCGAACAGCTTGTGTAATTACAGTCACATTCCTTGACCCAAGACATGTTCTGCGAATCTTCCACTTTATACACAGAGAATTCTGCTCTGTCATTCTATCTGCATCTTTTGCTGCAGTCCTTCCTGCCACCCTTTCCACAGAATTCTTTTGAAGGAGGTGTAGGGAAGATAGAGGATACATACAGTGATGTAGATGAAGAAAGGGTAGAGGGGAAGAATCTGTACCAAAAAAGGAGTTTTTCTTTGGGAAGGGGGATGGGATACAATTTTGCATTACCTTGGGAAGGCAGATGGGGGAGAAATAGGAACAGGGGAGACGAAAACTAAATAAAGAGCACCAACGACCCCTGAGGGCAAAGTACAGGCTCTGCGCGGCACTCACTCAGGCTGCCCAGCTGTCGGATGACATTTGCCAGGTCGATGTTGGTCACGCATTCCAGCTCGTTTCTAACGCTAGGCAACTTCTGACGGCACAGGTGCCTTGGCTCGATGTTCCTAGTTACTAACGGCATGGCGGACCTGCTTCAGGCAATGTTCTGAATGATGAAAAACAACCTAAAAAAGAAATAACAGGAAAGTATTACTCAACCACAAATTCCAGGCACACTAGGGCTATATGAGGCTTTTTTTTTTAACAGCTTCTTAAAAACCTTTACTTTTTTTTCTTTTCTTTTTTAACCCCTCTACCCTCCCATCTTTTTTAAGGTTTGCCATTAGAAAATTTGCCATATAAATTTAGAAATTCTGAACTGGTGACTGGTAGCTGAGATACACAGGCAGCAGAAAAACCTCAGAGTGATAACTACTGCTCCAACCAAGAGTACCCAGAGGCAAGGAGGCACGGTTAGAAAACAGTCCTGTTCCAAAGACACTGAATGGTACCCTTGGGGGTGTCCATAACCAAAACAGATCAGGTTCTAGGCCGCCCATTATCCGGATCAAAAAGAGCTTCTGTCATCTGATAATCTCCACAATGAAATCAAGCTATCAACAGTCATTCCACTGATATACATCAGGACATGATTTCTCCACTTTTTCCTGGATGGGTGACTGTTAATGTACAGCTAAATACTAGCTGCCAGTATCTATTAACACTACTAAAGTTTAGTCTATAAACTGTCAGGATGAAAGAATATCAAGGCAATTTTTACATGTTCAATATGTCAAACATGATGCTGAGCCAACTGTGCTACAAGATTCCCTAGTCCTTTCTCTTCCCACCCAATTCAATACACATAGGCCAAAGGGCTCTAGAGATACCAGAAAGTATCTGGAGTAGATCTGGAAAACTCAGTTACTTTCTTACCCCTAGGATGAGCCCCCTTTCCTAAGAAATCCCCCAACACTCTAGGCTCATGGTGAGCTATTGTTTTAGATTTAAATTTGTCTACAGAGTTAGGAGGAGGTTTCAATCTCAACAAAATGAGTGTAACTGCAGTCAAGGCACCCTGAGTTGGTCCTGTCTCTATATCTTTGTATTTATTTTTTTATATTTACTTATATTTTTCAAGACAAGGTCTCGCTGTACAGTCTAGTCTGGAATTCTCTAAGTGCTGCAATTACACGTATGTACCATATGCACAAACAGCTTTTCTTTTTCTTTTTTTGCAGGACCAGGGTTTGAACTCACGTCCTTGCACTTGCCAGGCAGGCACTTGTGCCACGGAGCTATCTCCCCAGCCCATCTCTATATCTTTGAAACTCAAGAAATCTAAAACAGCCTGATGGTTTCCACGCTAGGGAAAATGGAAAATTCACTTCAAGTGATAAAAGGTAAAGTATAATAGGAAAACAAGTACAACTACTCCCCAACATTACAAATGCCTCTTAAAATAAATTTTTTTAAAGTTTTACTTACATCAAATCTTAAAACACCAGTTCATCACCAAAGAAGTTCATTATGGATACAAAATATTTAAGCCAAACTAACTAAAACAGATCTTAAAAGTGAATCAACATATCGTCTAACCAAAAGGAAAAGAAAAAATGCCATTCAAGCTCAAAGAGGGAGTAGAATCCACTGGAACAGACTGCTCCATGTTATGGACATTCTGATCTGCAACAAGTAAAAATAAAACAGGAAGCCAGCAGCTTGGGGAACAAGATTTCCTGTCACTAACAACAGCCCAAGAACCAGGAGAATCAGCTGTTTGCTTATAACTTTGAACCTCCTTTTAACAGTCACTGTGTGGCAGCTGTGCCTATCTTTGGGGTGCAGAGATGTTTCCTGAGTATTTGTCTACTACTGTCTTAGGAAATGACTTTCATTCTGCTTCTCTAAATTCTTTCTTTGACTCAATTAGTCTTATAATCTGAACTCTTGATTTTACAGCTTAACTCTTTCCCTGTTTTGCTTAGTGTAGAGTATCAGACACTGGGGCTAGAGAGGTGGCTCACAGGCATAAGCACCTACCTGGCAAGCACAAGGACCCAAATTCAATCCCTGGCCCCAGATCCCCAGGAGCACCCTCTCAGCCCTGGATGCAGGTACCCAATGTGTGGCCCAGGAACCAAGCATGACGGCACACACCTGTAATCCAAGCACTTAGGAGGTTGAGCCAGGAGGATCTCTGCAAGTTTGAGACCAACCAGGGGGCTATAAAAGTGTGCACAAGGCCAGCCTGAACTGCATAGTGAGACCCTGTCTCTAAACAAACAAACAAACAAGCTCCTGAGTGCTGGGATTAAAGGCAAGTGCCACCATGCCAAACAGGAACCAAAGTTTTAATAATAACAAGATGGTTTCTTCTTTTCAAAAAACCCCAGCTCTATTGGACTAGTGGTCCACACTTGTATTCTAGTTACTTTGGAAGGACTGTGAGTTCAAGGCAAACCCAGGCAATTTAACAATGCCTTGTCTTAATTTTTTTTTTTTTTTAAATTAGTGTTTGAGACGGTGTCTCACATAGTGAGACTATGTCTCACTCAGGCAAGTTGAGACTTGCCTGAAACTCACTGTGAAGCCCAAGCTGGCCTTTATCTTGCAATAATCCATCCTCCTGCCTCAGCCTTCTGGGTGCTAAGGTTACAGACCTGCGCCACTATACCCAGCTGTTTTTCTTTAAAAGCAATCTTAGGGGCCGGGGAGATAGCTCAGTAGAATAAGTGCTTGCCTGGCAAGCATAGGGTCCTGAGTTCAATCCTCGATACCGGGGAAAAAAAAAAAAGCCATTTTAGTTTGTTTCTGAGACACTAAACAGATAAGATTCCCTTTTGTATGGAAATACCTGCACTACTGCTCATTTTTCTTTTAGATATTCAAGGTTTTGCTGTCTTTTGCATAAGAAGTATGAAATTATGCACAATGTGAACCGCAATAGCAAAAACCCAAAGAAGTTCTATATTTTAGTGATGATAAACTTAGTTATGGGCAAAAAGTCCTCCACATTTTTAACTCAATATAGCACCAAGCTGTAGAAAATGTACGGGCTCTAGAGTTAAGAGCATGGTTTTATACCTTGACTCTAACATCTTACTGTGTGATCCTGGACATTTTTCTAGAGACAGTGAATAATAAAACATACACAAAATGCCCTCTATAACACTTTTTTAAAAAAGAGTAATTATATATAGTTCCATAGACCACAGGCAAATCTTTCTGCAGAATCAATTTTACTCACTGATATTTACAAATACTTTAGCCATGAATATATGTTATAGAAAGCAATAGTTACATGAAAAATTTAAAGATAAAACCTTCGAGGGGCCGGCGAGATGGTTCAGTGGTCTAAAGAGCCTGCTTAGGAGGGCTCAGGCGACCGCGGGGACTGCAGTTCGATCCCCGGCACCACATGCTGCGCCAGCGCCACCACCAGGGCAGGCTGAGCCAGCCACAAAATGAATAAATAAAGAAACAAACAAACACAACAAGCAAATAAATAAATAAATAAATAAATAAATAAATAAATAAATAAAATTTTTAAAAAAAAGATAAAACCTTCGATTCCAGGAAATTTGGATTTTCTTCTGAAGTTTCTCTCAGCTATGCCCTCAGACTTCCTGAAAAAGACATTTTCTCCTCCTGTCTTTCATAACTGGGTTCCCTATCTGAACCACAGAACAAAAAAACAATTAGAGGGACTGTTTTCTCAATTTTCCTTAAGACTAAATAACTAGCACCATTCTAGATGCAGTGGGAAAAAATTAAGACAATAGATGCTTAATGGTGTTAGGTTCAATTTGCTTATGAAACTCCAGTTGAGAAAGGTTCCTCCAAAGTCAGTAGCATTTTATTGGCAACTCTGTAGAATACTGAGTATTGAGGAACCTCTAAATTAAGGAAGTATAGATCAGATTTGAATTTTAGACAAATCATTCTACCATAAGCAGAAGGCTGGTGGGAAGAGCTCACTGAGAAAATGTGCAGCTCAAATGCAGAGAGAAGAAACAGAAAGGCCTATCATATCACCATATAGCACATGTGAACTGAGAGGCTACCGACACACTGCAGGAGTGGGTCTGCTTCAGCCCCATTTATTGCTCTCTCTTATAGTTTTGTACAATTGTAATCAGAAGTGATTAAAAAGCACATTTCCTTATTAAGAGTGTTGTGAAAAGAATCAATGTATGTGCTAGTGACAGAAATAAAAAAAGAATGAACTGGCTGGGGAAAGGACTCAGTGGTAGCCTAGCATAGGTAAGAGACCTAGGTTCTATCTCCAGCATTGGAAAAAAGAAAGTAATGGCCAGGTGTTATGACACACCTCTGTAATCCTAGCACTCAGGAGGCTGAGGCAGGATTGCCCTGAGCTCAAGGCCAGCATGGACTGACTACACAGCGAGATCCTGTCTCAAAAAAAAAAAAGTGACAAGCACTAACAAAATTATGATTCATAGGTAGAAAAAAAGAGGGATCCATGAAAGAGTACTCTGTCTTTATGGAATCAATAAAGGTCTTTTTCAGTCGTGCTTTACTTTGATTAAGGAAATTAAATGTTGCAGTGGTATTTGTTAATTTGGGGATTCGAGGTCTTTGGGAGATGTTACACAGGAGAGAAGTAAGAACTGCTGAGAGGAGAAAAGTTACAGGGAAGTAAATCTCAATTTATGTAGTTCATTTTAATTAAAGCTGTCCTATAATAGAATGAATTGTCTTTAAATATGTTTATGAATTTCCCCAGCCTCTGGATAGCTAGCTATCTAATAGGTTGAGGCAGAAATCCCCACAACGTAGAAAGTACTGGGAGGTCAAACTGGCTAACATCTTCAGTGTCTTATAAATCAAAATTGTTATAATTCTCAGTCTGGGTTTGGGTTTCCTCATCAATAAAATAAAAGGATTAAGCTAAAAAAAATTTGTGAAACGCTTTCTATCTCTAAAATTTCTGGGTTTGTGTCTATTTAATCTATTTTAATCTCCTCAATTAGTCAGCATGCACTTTTATTCTGAACAGCAGATCAGGGGCATGTCTGGGGAGATGTGCACCATGGGTATTAATCAAGTTTCCTCTCTACGTTTAGATTCTTTCAGTTACTGCCATCAGTAACATTTGGACTGACCCATAAGATGGGGCATTCTCCTCCTCCCTCTTGAGCCTGCAAATTTTCTCAATTGGTTCTTACCTTCAGCCTTCTCCTGCCTCGATATAACTTCTATGCTTATGTTAAAATGATTTCTCTAAAATGCAAGTTTTTATACCTGACAGGGTTTCAGGTTGATCTATCTATTCTAAAAGGTCCAATGGAAAAACGGAGCTTTTGGGCCAATTCCAGACATAGAGGCCAGACCGAGCAGCAATCTTTACCTTCCCTCCTAGCTCATATCAGCCTAAGGAAATGAGTCCTAAACAAAAGACCTGAGACATGTCTTTCCGCCAATGGCCTGCCAGTACAGAGTAGCATAGACTTTCAGTGCCATGACAGGACTCATACCTGGAAGGAAAACTAGAAGAGCTGTGTGTGTGTGTGTGTGTGTGTGTGTGTGTGTGTGTGTGTGTGTGACGATGGATTGAACCTAGGGCCTTGGCACTGAGCTGTATCTCCAACCCTTTATTTACTTTTCAAGGAAAAGAGAGGTTTACATCTTGAGCCTTTCAAACTTTTGAGACAATCTTGCTGCTAAATTGCTCAGGTTTAAACTTGTGATTCTCCTGCCTCATTTATCACAGAGTGCTGGAATTACAGGTACATCACACCATGCCCAGCTGAGAGGGTCTCCTAGGTCCTCGAAAAAAGTGAGATTCGTGGTGGGTGTGGTGGTTCATGCCTGTAAACCTAGAGTTCAAAGGGAAACAAAGACCCTGTGTTCAATATCTAGTCCTACAAATAGACAGACAGATAGATAAGACAGGTAGATAGATTCTTTACATCTATATACTGTACCAAAAGAATAGTCACAGAAAGGACAAACAGGTCTATAAACTTGAAGTTACCAGGGTTAATTTGCATATCACATTTGGCAGGGTAAAGTTCAAAAGAGACTTTGTCATCCCTGCTTTTAAATTCCCATAACTCCCAATAGCCTGGGATGAGGGTGAGGTGATGCAGGAGTCAGAGTGCTGGGAGAAAGAAAGTTATAAAAGAGGGTTCCCTGTGAGAGAGAGAGAGGGAGGATACACTCATGTGTACCCTACTCTCTGAGCTCCTATTATCACCAGGACAAAACACAGATGACTGCTCATTCATTATTAGCTGTTTATGATAAATAAACAATGCTGTACTGAGAGCCAAGGTCACCGATAACATCTGCTGGTATCTATGATCACATCCAAAAAGCAAGTACATCTGAGCTACAGCAATAACCATCACAACAGGAATGCTTCTCAAGGCAGTTCCTCTTTGAAACATAACCCCAAAGTGCTGATCAGCAGTAGCAGGGGACAGGGACATGTGTGGATTAGTATTTGTGGCAAATAGGACTTCTGCTTTCACTTCAGTATTTTCCATTGTTCTCTATTTAATAGCACTTTGGACTAGGGGCATATGAGGTTTACTTTGTAGTTTCCCCTTTAAGACACAAATTTCTTTTTGTTTTGTTTTTTTTTTTTTGTAGGACTGGGGTTCAAACTCACAACCTTGCACTTGCCAAGCAGGCACTTGTGCCACAGAGCTATCTCCCCAGCCCCAGACACAAATTTCTTTATGAAGGAAAAACATACTTTTAAAATACCATTTGGAGGGAGGCTGAGGCAGGAGGATTGCTGTGAGTTCAAGACCAGCGTGGGCTACAAAAGTGAGCTTAAGGCCAGCCTGAATTGCATAGCGAGATCCTGTCTCAGAAAGAAAAAAAAAAAATACCATTTGGACTGGTATAATTCAGTGGCAGCTAGAAAATTCAAAGCCCTGGGTTCATCCCCACTACCCTAAGCAAACAAACAAACAAACAGAACTCCATAAGAAAATGTATTCCACAGGATTTTAAGAATTGTAATTGGAAAGCCAAATAACCATGTGACTTCAAAATAACAGACGACACATGATCTTACTGTAATTTTAGTTGGTATGTTAAAATGTTTAAAGCATGAATTTATCATTACATATAGCAGTCCTCATACCATGCATCGACTACAAGGAGAAATGCTTCATTATAGGCTTAAGCACCCACCTACTGCTTGTTGAAAGACGGGGTGGGGCTGAACTGACAAATATAACCACCCTCTCTCCAGACACCAGGAGTTACTGACAAATCAGTTTAGGTCACTAAAACAATGTCTGGAACAGCTAGCAGGACAGAAATGGAACTCCTCGTGTGGATGTGACTATGAGAACCAAGAAAAAGAAGTTAACTTGAAAAAGAGCTTACTTGTGATCTAAAACAAGATTTCCAATTTTTTTTTTAAATTTTATTTATTTATTTATTTGTTTGTTTGTTTGTTTGCTTGTTGTGTTTGTTTGTTTCTTTATTTATTCATTTTGTGGCTGGCTCAGCCTGCCCTGGTGGTGGCGCTGGCGCAGCATGTGGTGCCGGGGATCGAACTGCAGTCCCCGCAGTTGCCTGAGCCCTCCTAAGCAGGCGCTTTAGACCA
>PVKN010010205.1:0-22902 GCA_004027915.1 Capromys pilorides
TGCACTGTGAACCTCTTTCCTCCTGCTGCTTCCCAAAGCCTCTCTGTCTTTTGATACTGGCGCCCCAGGTCTCCATGTAGATCGATCCTAATCTGCATCCCATTGGTTTCTCGAATCCGAACACTCGTTGCTTTACTCCTAGTTGAGAAGTTTCTGACGTTTGTTTTCTCATGGAAGCTCTTGGTCTCATTCCTTCTCTGAGACCCCCGTGATTCATACACTGGGCCACATTAATTGGTCCATAAGTCCGTACGTTTTCTTTGCTTCTTTTTATTGCTTTTTGTTTCCATGACTAAATCATTTCAAACAACTTGCCACTGAGTTCACTGATTGTGTTTTTCTGTTTTGTCAAGTTAACTATAGAAACCATGATTATCTTCATGTCCAAAATTTCCATTTGGTGCCCTGCCAGCCCTGCCCCCGAAGTGCACTGAGATGGCAATTGAGATGACGTGGTGGCATGCACCTGTAACCCCAGCTCTTGGGAGGCTATAAACAGGTGGATCACTATGAGTCCAATCCAGTAGTGAGACCCTGAATACCCTGTAGACCCTTCCCTAAAATACAACAACAACAATTCCCCTTTGGTTCTTCTTTGTATTGTTGGTATTTTAAGTTTTTATCTCACAATGTTCTTGGTCTCTTAGAGCATCTTTATCAAGGCTATTTTGAATTCTGTCCCACGTAGTTCACGGATCCCTGCTTCTCCAGGGTAAGTCTCTGTTGATTTATTTTATTCCTTGCTTTGGGCCGTGTTTCCCTGCTGTACATGACATAACTTAGTGTTGCTGTCTACACATTTGTGGAGAAAGCCACCTCTCCTGGCCTTCATGGACATGTGTCATGCAGTGAAGAATCTCTACCAACAAGCTGTCCAGTTTTAAGGGGCTTCTGAATCTGTTGGGGGTACGATTTCTCAATTAGAGAAGCTGGCCAATCTTTTCCCCAGGGTTCATCTTCTCTATCACCCTCTAGTGCCTGTCTGGGGCATTGCAAGGTTTACAGTTACAAAGTAGAAAACTACCGAGGTCTCTTTGACTTGTTCTCATCAGGCAACAGGCATCCAAAATACGCCACCAGCCCTAAGTCACAGGAGATGGACTGCTGGTCTTTATGTGCCCTCCAAAAAGCCAACAAGATGCGCATCCCCCTTCTCACTCCTTCCTGAGGGCGACGCCCCATGATAGGGTTTCTGCAGATTGAGTTGAGCCACAGCAAGCTGACCCCCATTCTTCTATGTGCTCAGGAGCCCCTGCATACCCAAACTGTGGGGATTCCATCACAAGTGTTTCAAGTGTGGTGAGGCAGACGCTGTCTTCTTGGATAGCTCCTAAGACAATGGAATGCGTGGAAGGTGGGGGGTGAGGGTGGGGGCCTCATTGGGGAACCGTCACAAGCAAGGGTTGTTTCATAGCCCAGCTATGCCAGTTTAGGGATGGGCGTTGGCAGGTAAAGCGCAGTCGCTCCTCTCACCCTGTTCAGAGTCTCCCAAGGCACTTCACCTTCTTAGCTGGACCCCAGGGTGCTCAGGTTGCTTTGGTCCACACCTTGTTCTAAACTCAGTGTTTCCAGGAGGAACAAAGGGGGGAATTTCCTGTTCTTCCAGCCTGATGTCACTGCCCCAGTCCCATTGATGACAAAATATCCACGTGGCATTTTATGTCACTGTCTCTGTGTTGCACATGTTCTAATCTTGTGCTTGGCCCCTTGGGAAATACAGTTCTGGGAGCCAGAAAATCTCGGGAGAGCAAAGATGTGGAGTGGAGGCAGGCTTGGCACAGGGGATAGAAGGACAAGAAAACTGACACAAAGAGGCATTGATGTTTACAGAGCTACAGTGTATCACTTTTTAATGCCAACCTCTCCTGATTTTTGCTGGAAGCTTTCAGGCAGTGTGTGTCCTCCAGGGTAGGTTGTATGTTCCTAAACAACCATCACTGTCATTTGCAGCTTGCTGTATGTAAAATCTCTTGAGGGTCACAACTTTTCTGACAGCTTGGACCAGGGAGCTAGGTGACCTGTAGGGGGTCAAGTTGCTACTAAGTGACTGAGCTCAGACTACAACCCAGGGCTCTTGGCTTCTAAAACCCCAGGTTCAACAGTAAATTGCTTGTTTCTCAGCCTCCAAATAGGTTAAAGCTGGTCAGGGTTGCCACACTGACCCCCCTATCCTACATCCTTGGTGTTGTAGGTAGGGCTTAGTGATGTTGGAAGGAAGCCAAGTGACCACAGCAGGGTCCCTGGGAGCCCCAAGAGGACCGTGGCACTTCAGGGAGGCAGGCACTGTTGCCACAATGAATTGAAGGACAACTCATTGGTGAGCCTCAGTCATTGGAGAGCAACTTCCCTCCTGTTACGTATTCTAGCATGATGAAAGAAAGTGGTTCGCCGTACCTGCTTTCGGGAGACCCACCACCACATTGCATTGGTTTGCTGTTCGATTCCTTGTGTGCCATTGGTCCACCTGCCTAAATATCTTAAACTCTGTCTTCCTCTTGCCTTCCATTTGGCTCCTCATTTAGAATTTGGCTTTCTCGTATAAGAGCCACTGTGTGACATTTCAGCTTTGTGTCTGATTTGGCTCTCGGTGCCCTCCCGTAGGAAAAGTCTGCTGGCCTTGGGTGTGGAGCCCAGCGATCCTTAGGATCTCCTGTCTCCCCACCCTATCGCCTCTCTTTCTTTTGGGTCCAAATCCAGAGCTCACTTGCTTCCTTTCCCTCATAGAAGTCTGTGCTGCCTTCTTCCTCTCCCTGCCAGAGGCATCCTCCGCTCCTTTACACACTTCCATCTAAGTAAACACAATCAGAGTGAGCTCCGGTGGGCGACTGCGGGCTCTGCCTCCCTTGCTGGCCTCTGGCTCCTGCTCCACATCCTGCAGAGTGAATGAGCCCAGCCTTCTCTGTTCTGGGTGTCCGGATGCCTCCGCCCACTCTATCCCAATACTCAAGGTAGATGGACGCCCGGTGCTGCTGTTGCTCATGTCTGAAGAAGCAATATCTTCATCCTGTAGAATCAAAACTCTTTTACTCATCCAAATAAGGAACTTTCCATGGCTAGGATTAAGTGCTGTATGTTTTTTGTGGAGATGGTTCCTCTCTAGTTCTTTCTGCTTCTTCTCTCGCCCCTTCTGGCTCAGCCTAAAATATGCTTAACCTTCCCTTTTGTTGACATACAACAAAAACTATAATCCTCCACGTTTTGATTTAATCCTTTAACTATAAACCAGAGACCTTGAGTGCAACCCCCAGAGACAAAGGATAAAAGTCAGGAAATGTCTACTACTGAGCACTTCACTCTGTGTTTGACCTCTGCCCTGCGTCGTCCCAGGCCTTCCACTTGCTGGGTTCCTGGTGCCACCACTCTGAGCTCGCCTCTGCTTCCACCCTGCCTGGCTGCTGGCAGGGGGCTCTGCGGCAAGCATGCCTCTCAGCCATGGATCCTGCACGCAGCTCGCTTCCAGCACCAGCGCTGTGACCCTTCTCTGTCTAATGTTCTAGAACATTCCCTCTTTACCAGCATGTCCTCAGTGTGCTGTAGCCCCACTGGACTCTCAGCAGACCCTGTTCTGCCCACATCTGGGTGCTTCCTCAGCCAAAGGTGGAACATGGAATTTATTTCTTCCTATCCTATATGCACCTGTTAGTGTCCTGTTCATCCTTCCGTGTCCCAGTCAAATACCACCTCTTCCAGATGGCCACTGCCTGTGATTTCTTCTAACGAGATCTGAGGCTCTCTGTCTAGGAACACTGGTGTGTCTGTCTCTGCCAAAGGACTGTGGATACTCTGATCCTCTGATACTTTTCTTTCCCTGCAAGAGGGGAACTGAGCATTCACGTATATTCCCTGGAGCAGATGGTTCAGCGTTGTTCATGGTCAGAAAGAATAAGTCCTGGCAGACTCAGGCAGGTCAAGTTCACGCAACAGGGACTGTAAGTCCTCCCAGTGTGCTAGGACTTCCGGTTCACTCTCTTCCCCTCTGACCACACCTATTTCCCAAAGTCCCCCGTGGGTCGAGCGCTCGAGTTTGCCGTGCTGTGCGCACGGCTAGCCCTCCGGATGGGCCAGTCCATTTATCCTCATACTAACCCCTTTAGGTGAGCACGGTGATTACTCCACTCATTTAGATTAAAACCTCATCTACAAAACGAGCCTTAAGTGCGGCAGTCATTTGTCACAGCTCACCTAGCTGCCAGTGTGCGCGCCGGAGCGAGCTCACCCTCAGACTGGTCGGGGCTAATGCCTGAGCTCTCCATGACCACGTTACCCATTTCCATGGGAAACTTAATTGTGCAGATTTTCACAAGATCTTCATTTGTTATCAAGTACTTGAATCTAAAGTGTGCCTTCAAATTCTGTCCCCTTGTGCTATCCTGGGTGTGGGGTTCATCCCTTGGGTGGAGTACAAACTTGCTTTTCTAGTCCTGCTTGCGTCTTGATCTGTTGTTACCCCAAGAAAGGAGGTGGACATAGAATTCGACGGCTCTCCTAAAAAGATATCACCTTCAAAGCCCATCCATGTTCTCCTTGGTCAGAGTGAAGTCACATGTTGTGTTGTTGACCTGCAGCAGAGGGTTGCTCTGTCCCCTTCCTTGGAGAGGATAAGTCCACACATGATAGATTATATGCCTTCAGAAATAATTACCTTACACAGCGCTATAATCTCCAATGTATAGGCTCATCGATAGGGGAAAAGCTCTTTCTTCTCAAGGTTACTTTATTTCTTCCTGTACTGTGAGGTGAACATTGTTGCTTGTTTTTCAACAGGGAACTACTTTTGACTAGGTCACAACACAGAGATTCTTGGACAGACAACTGTAGTAGCTAAATTAATACTGTCTGACCTCACTGAGTCATTGCTTAGTAACTTCTATGTGCAAAATGGCATGCTTTTGCTGTACTAGTCTGCTCTTATGTTGCTAGGACAAGATACCTGGTAGCTACACTTCACAAAACAAGACGCTTATTTTCACTTATGGTGCCAGTCCACAGTCAGCTGACTTGGAAGCAGGAATGCCAGGGCCCCAGGGGCTCGTGGAGGAGGAATGGCCAACACAGGACATGGGGAAGCAGGGAGCAGAGGAAGGGCCAGGGACCAGATCTAGTTGTGGTTGAGGTCACACACGACCTACCCAGACACATCTAGAAGTACACTTTATTAATTTTCCGAGCCCTTTCCAAGCCAATCAGATTGATGATTAAGATTGACCATCACAGTTACTATGCCTTGCATAATATATTTGATGTATTTGTCTTTCCAGTGGCATCTCTAGGGCCCGACATTAAAACTGAAACTTGTAGAAACATGAAGGTATGCTTCTTGGAGGACTGCCACACAGAATGGAAACTTTGTCCTCCTGTCATGTGTTAAAGACAACGCCTGAGGGTTTTCCTATAATCTGAAAGTGTCCAAGCCTGGTAGGCTCTCTTCTAGGATTAATTATATCCTCTTGGCCTTCCTCTGTTGCAAAGCTTCAGTGGAAAGAAATGGAGCTCTTATGATTATCCCGCCAAAAAATAGATTTTGGTGATTTTAATCTTGCAATCTGATTTTGTGGAATTATTGATTAGCCCACACATCCTTGATCACCTGAATATTAAGCAACCTAGGGAAAAAAAAATAAATGGGAGTTATTTAAATTATGGGAGTTTGCTCGAAACTGGATGTCTGTGTCACCATTTGTAGGCCAGAGTGCGTGGCTATCAGGCTCAACTGGCTCCTAAGAGCGTCTCTGGAGCTCCAGGGCTGCCTCTTTCTCACCCCACCTCAGCAATATCAGGTGTCTCTGAAGAAGATTCCTGATATTAAGATTGTCCCACATGACTGATTCTGATTGGCAAAGCAGGGTAAGTTACTGAGCTTTATACTTTTCTTAGTTCTTTTTTCTCATTGCTGAGATAAAATACCCAGCACCCAAAGTTAAAGGAGGAGAGGTTTGTTTAGCTCACAGTGTGTAGAGGCTTTAGTGCATAGTTGGCTGGCTCCAGGGCAGGGCAACAGGCAGAGAGGCAACAGTCCAGGGCAGGGCTGGCAGGAGGTGGCTGAGCAGGGAAGCAGTGGAGAAGCACCACGCAGCAAGCACCAGGTGACAGCAGCAGTTCTCTTTGTGTCCCTTATAGTCTATCCAGTCAGCCTGCCCCAAGCGTGGGTAGCATTCCCACCCCAGGGAGGGCCTTTCCATTGTCCACACCAACCTGGGGGCTGGTCCAGGCATCACAGGCCCTTGATCCCAGCGTCATGCACTCTTGACCCAGCCCCTCTGACATGCCCTACTTCTGACCACATGGGGCTTTGGGGGGACACATCTGGGCCCAAGCCATCACAACATGTTTAGGCATTTATAACAAGACATACATGTACCTAATATGTAAGTGGCAAACACAGTTTAGGGAGATCAGATGTCAGTGAGCTGCATGCCTGGGCCTGAACCTGGCCTGCTGCTTGTTTTTCTTGGAGTCCAGCTGCACCCACTCACGGGCTGACTGACTGTAAGAGCAGAGTTACTACAGCAAGGACCATGTGGCCTCCAAAGCCCTTTGTGGATAAACCGTCTAGGCTCACCCCAGTCTCAACCTCCCTGAGGAAGGCTGTGTGACAAGCCAGCTCTGTCAGTCAGGATCACCAGAGCAGCGTATTCCGTAGGTGTCTAGTTTATGAGGTCGGCTTCTGATAGCTGTCTGCATAAAGGCCTGGGGCTCTCTAGAGAGTCTGATCTGGAAGACAGGCAAGCCTCAGTCAGAGGGGTAAAGAGTGAGTTCAGAGGCTGGAGTTGGGCCCGTGGGGTGATGGGGCAGACAGGAGCACCTGCAAAGGCCCAGAAGCAAGGGCTCTGTCTTTTCTCCCTTTTTTAATCCACTCAGGCAACAAGCACATGGGTTGGTGCAGTCCTCACCCAGGGGCATTATGTTATTATTGTAAATTGGTTTGGCTGCAGCCAGAGTGGTGCTATCCAATCAGCTGGGCACTTCTTGGTCAAGTTGACATGATGGGTAACCGTCACAGCAGCTAACACAAAAGAGTGACATCAAAAAAAAAAAAAAAAGTGACATCACCAAGACTCAAGACTTCAGCCAGGCTTTTTGTCCTCATGTCAAGACAATGAGTTCTGGTCTCACTACTGTCCCCAAGCAGAGGCAAGACTTTGAGCAAATTTGGCTTGGCTGTTCGTGCTTTGAAATCACAAAGCAGGTTTTAGCATTGAGCTATGAATTTCTTTTTTATTGTTTTGGTAACAGAAAATCAAACCCAGGACCTTGTATTTTCAAGCTATGTAGTTCGAAGGAACTTAGAGAGAGCACTTATGACACCAAAAGAGGGGGCAGTATTTGTGATTGGTGCCACCAGGGAGTTGTATGTTGTGGACAGGCCCTGGGAGCTGGGTTGAGGCCGAGATGTCAGGACGGTTTGGAGGCCATGGTAGATATGTGCAGATTTTAGTTTAGAATTTAGCAAAAGCTGCAGAGTACACGTAAGCTGAAGGCAACTTTGGTGCATAGCAGTATTTTACATGCACTCTAATAATTCAGTATGATTGATGATTAAACAATACCAACTGAGGAAGCCATGCTGAGGTAGGAAATCACTGTTGATGTGATAAGAGCAAAATGATACCGGCTCTCACCTTCCAGAAGGAAATCCCTTGTAATTTTATATTTCCCTTTTCTTTGGATGGGAAGGTTCTTTCAAAAACGTCTCTAACAGATGTGGTGCATGACCCTTGGAAGGTATCATTTATCTAGGGAAGAACATTCATTTTAATAGCATCTCACCCAGGAAGCAGGACTTAAACTCACATTTTCTGATCCACTTAGTTGATAATATTCTCCTACCAAAAAAAAAAAAAAAAAAAAATTCTGGCTGGCGAAAGGAAGATAATTTAATTTAAAGAGATTCAACATAGTGCTTGCAATGTGAGTCTCCCAGAATTTGACAGCGGAACAAGGCCATCGAGAAGAATCTTCTTTGCTAATACAGGCGTCAGGGAATTTAGAAGCTGGACCGTCAGTCTGTGCTCCGTGGAGTGATGTCCGTGTCGCTGGTCCTTACAAGATGACATTCATTAAGAGCACCAGGGTGGATGCGGGGGTAGAAGGATCCTTGACAAATCAGCTGACGTCACCCCTCTGTCGAGGATTACAGAGTGACACTTCTCAGCCTTGTGCTCTCTGTTCAGAGCGAGTGGCTCCTGCCTTCCTGGAGTGCATGAAAGTTTAGCCTTCTTCGCAGCTGTTCGAAACGGGCTGAGCTTGCATTTTCTTCTCCCAGCAGAACTTGGAGGGAACTTGGAGCTGTAGTGTGAGGTCAACTTTATTACTTTTTTATAAACCAGGGGTTGTGTACATTCATTCTGTCATTTTATTACATGCTTGTCTGTCAAAATGTTACGTCTAATTCAAGAAGAAGTAGCACATGCCTATAATCCTAGAACTCTAGGAGGCCCAGGCAGCAGGATCAAGCCCTACCTGGGCAGTTTAGCCAGATCTTGTCTCAAAACAAGAAATATATTTTTAAAACAGGTTGGGGATATAGTTCAGTTCAAGGACCTTAAAAGTTACATATATCTATGTCTATCTGCATCACAGTAATGTGTGCATTAGCTATTATGATTTATACCCATTTTACAGATGAGGAAAGTGAGACCGAAGAGGTCTTGTTCTTCACCCAATTTGTAGAGCTCGAAAGAAGAGGGACTCTATACATTTCATAGAAAATTTGCCAGTGACTGAAGGCTCATGAATCCATCAGGCCGCCCTGTGCAGGCACACGAGAAGTCTCCTGGTACTCAGTGGCGCCTCTGGCTTTATTCTCTCATTGGCAGCCAGGAGCAGAAGCATCATAGCAGTATTTATGGATTTGAGAACAGGTACGCACGGCCCCTGCCCCCAGTTGTGTGGTTAGATTGGAAGCAGCGCCGCCTGCGGCTCTAGGTAGCCTCCTCCCTCATTATGGCCTGTCCTTGGAAGACAGTCATTTTCTGTGTCGCTGAAGGTGTCATTACAGGGTGCCCGCTGGCTGGTTAGTGCAGTGTCAGCATATCCTGTGTGGAGCCCCGGCTCCTAGCCCCACCCACATCCCTGGAAGACAGAACTAGGCCGTAGGAACTCCTCTGGGGCAGCTGTATTGGGTTAGGGACATCCCTGTGTCTGGACGGACTGCCTCCAGTAGCTTTTTAGCTGCAGCTTTCAGCTCGGATTGATATAAATACGGTCCTTAACTTCCGGGAAACAGTAGATCTACCATTTGTGATGGAAAAGTGAGGCGGATTTGTGTGACAGCCCAGACACTGGGCACAGCATGAAAAACTGGTGTTACAACTGTTTTAGTTACATTAAAATTTAAGACAAAAATGAGCATTTTGGGACAAAAGTGTAGCTTTAGAATTAGTGTTTTGTGATGGAACATAATCTTTTAGAAAACAGCCCCATGGGGATTCCGAACCCAGCCTGGTCATCCTTCAGGGCCCTGAGCAGCCCCCACGGGAGTCTATATTTTCCATGGCATCACCTGTAATACACCATGCTCCTTTCCCAGCTTCACATATTTAAAAACTGAAAAATAGGGAGGTCCATCTTTGCAATAGTCTTTAGAGAATATGGATTTTTAATTATGGGAACAAGAGCTACCACTTATTGTTAGCTGGTTACTAAACAGAGTGCAGACTCTGGAATTGTAGCGCCTGGGATACTGAGATTGCACCAGGCCCAGAACCTAGATGCTGGGCGCCCCTGGGTGAATAACACAAACCCTGCGTGTCCATTTCCTCCTGCATAAGGTCGAAATAGTAGTACCTGCCTGCTAGAGTTGTTAGGAGAATTGAATGGGTGAATTTATACATACAGGAGGAAACCCTATTTGTCTATCCTCTTTCTATGTGTTTTTGGAAGCAGTGGCTGAGCAAAGCTGTCTTCTAGTATAACAAGCCAGGACCTGTAGGGCAACTCCATGCCTTGAAATATCAGCCTGTTGCTAACAATGGGAGACAAGATGCCCAAGTACCTTAGTGATGAAGACTAACAAGTGCATACATTCAGCTCCCAGGAGATGCAGGCTCTGGGCATCCTACCAGGGCTCCAAGACCCTAGGAAATTTGTACCCATTTACCCAGGGCACTGGGTACAAATGCAGAACCCACTTGAACTCCCCTTTTATGGAGCACCTTGCTGCTATTAGGATAAAATCCCCGAATACATCACTTAGGTTGGCTTATGATTTCAGAGGTAGCAGTCCACGCATGTCAGCTGGCTCTAGGTGGAAACACCCTGGTGAGGGAATGCCAGCTCTCATGGCAGTCAGGAAATAGAGTGGATTGGCAAGATCCAGAAAGTAAGGAGCAAGGGAGCAGAGGGTAACCCTATGGCACACCTCAGGACTACATCCTGAACCGAGGTCCCGCCTCCTGAGAGCCCATTCAGGTATGATGTCATCAGTGTGCTGCTACCTGTTGATGACCTCACTGCCCTCCCCATCCAGTTGCATCTCTGGGCTTCTCTATATTCTGTCAGACTGACAATCACCTGTCTGGTTGCAGAGTAAAGGAATATTCAGGGCAGGCACTGGTGTCTTCGGAGAGAACTGCCTAGAGGTGGCATTCCTTCCAAAGATGCTTAAAGATGGGATAAATAGCAAAGGCATCTTCTGTGTCCCCGGCTCCTCAATCATACGAACCTTGTCTTAGTCACCTAGCATACTCTGTAATCCTCAAGAGTAGGATCTTAGTACATGTTTGTGAATTTAAAGTGGATTGAATTGACTCAACCCCTAAAGATGGAACCTAGTAAATTGTTGGCAGATGGTGAGATAGCTTAGCAGTCTAAAGTGCCTGCTTAAGCAAGCTTAGGCAAGCGCAGGGACTGAGGTTCAATCCCAGCAGTAGGGTACACTGAAGACAAGGAGTCGTAGGGTGGTGCAGGAGGCATATTAACTAGACGAACCCAAGCATCAGCTACCCAGCATCACGGAAGGAGGTGATATAGAGAACTTCCGCAAACTCATAGCGTGAAGGGGCTTGGCCTCTCCATTGAGGGTCCCTGACAAGGCTGGTTGGAGGCATCCAGAAGAGACAGCACCCCCTGAGATCTGCAGAGGGCAGCCAGGGTCCCTTAGGTGGGCAGGATTTGGAGCAGGTGATAAGGGAGTGACAACATGGCCATGAACACATCATCTGAAGAGAGTGCTCATTTTTCCAGCTGCCTCACATGTTCAGTGAGGTGGACACTGACCAGAGCAGCATGAGTTACTGAAGGCAGCTGGCACTTACTGAGCAAGCCAGGCACTTCAGATGGCTGGCCTGAGGGAGATCATGGTAGGGGTGCATGTGGGGCACCAACTGAGTACATCAAGTATGCTTTAAAGTCCTGAGGATTGAATGGTGAGCAGGATACATAACATTTCTGCATATCAGAGCTCTTAAAGTGACACTTCAGGAAACAGTTCCAGGCCTGTGCGGTGTATTCAAGGCATGCCACCCACGAGGTTCAGTGGCTTTGCTTGTAGGGGAGGGAGGACTCCTTTGAGTAGATGAAGCAGTGAGTGGCAGCTTAGTAGAAAGGGCCTCAGAAAGCAAGGGACATTATAGAAAATGCATGCTCCAAGTGCATAGAGGAGATGAGGCGGGCAAGGATGCTGGTGTCGCCATGCTGTGGTGCATTACATTACTGCACAGAAGTCTCAGGCAGTGACAGATTTTCAGAGGGACAGAGCAGACCCAGTGCTGGGCCTGTGAGGGAAAGAAATCCCGGGCCATGCTTCTACTTTCGCAAGGAAGGTCAATGGGAATCATCTCTAGAAAAGAGACTTTGGTCCAATTCCTGGGTGAGGACAAGGTGCTGGTGTGATGGAGCCCTGGGCACAGTGGTCAGACGGAGCAGACAGCCAGGGAAGAGGCCCCAGGGGCTCTGCAGAGACTGTCCAAAGCCTGCCATCTTGAAATATTAAAAACTCGATGCACGGCGCAGCATTGTGTCAACAAGCTTTTTACTTTAAAGTTTAGATTCCATGGGATGGGAGGAATTTGAGACTGTCTTCTTAAAATAGTCTTGTCAGTTTTGAATTTTGGTGAGAATAGAATGCACTTGGTTTCCTTATTAGTGTCTAATGGTTTCCTTTCTTCTTCTTCATGTTCTTTGTATTTTACATTTGGCTGGATCAAAGACAATTTATTGTGAATATTATTATATGCAATTTTGGAGTTCTTCCTCCTCATGAAATCTGATATAGTGAATTTGACATTCTGCTTTTAATTTGTCCTCAGAAGATGCGAAGAGTTCCCCAATAAGAGTTTTCTTGCACAACTCTTGACCTAAATGGAATTAAATAACAATTTAAATACACTCCTTAAAGATTTTTTTAATGGAATGGATGCTAATACACCAAACAGTTCTAAAAGGATGAGAATTATAATACAATTTAGTCTATTATTCTGCCTCACATTGTTATTTAAATTTCTATATTTAAATAATTCATTGGCTCGAAAAGTACGTAAGTTCACCAGCAAACACACTCTTTTCATTTTTCTACTGTCAACTGTTTTTTCTGTGTAGGAAACCATTTGGAAGTCAAAATTGTTTTGGATACAAGAAGTTTTGTGTGCTATTAATCATTATACAGTTTACTCTTCCTATAATAAATAGATGCCATATAATAACTGACTGATAATATTTAACATATACACCACATGAGAGTTTTTCTCTTTATAAAGCTAGAAAGCAGTCTTCTATGTGGAAATAGCAACACAATCAATTGGCAAACCTTCATACTATTGACATTATTATGTCAGTGGTCACTGATCTTTTATGTCTTTTTTTATGCATTTGGTACAGGGCCTCACTACACAGCTTAGACTAATAATGATCCTCCTGTTTTCAGCCTCTCCAGCTCTGAGATTACAGGTGTGGACCACCATGCCCTGTCTTGGTAGCTGGCTCAGTATGCCCTGGGGGTAGGGCCAGCACAGCATGTGGTATGCGGACTGAACCCCAGTAACTGAGCTTGCCTCAGAAGGTGCTTAGTCCGCTGAGTTATCTCGCCATCCCTCAGTCACTGGTCTTACGATCCTGGACCACTCATAATTCCAAGGAAGCCAGAATGACTTTGAAGTAGGTTTTTGGCTATTCAACTCTTTGAAGACTTTGACTTTTCTGTAAATGGAATCACCCATGTACATTCCTTTGTATCTGTCCTCTCTAACTCATTTATTGTGAGATTTTCCTATATTATTTTATGTTGTTATAGATCGGTTAGGGTTGGGATGCAGAAAAAGCTCATGTGTCGGAGGGTTGGTCCTGTGTGCGGCAGCGTTCAGCCGTGGGGCTTGGAGGCAGGAGACTGCACCACAAGGGCTCTAATGTCGCCAGTGCAATATTCCCTTGAGGGGGGTGTTGCCATTTGGTGGTGCTTTTGGACACTTAGGAGATGGGGCATAGTGGAAGGAGTAGGTCATGCGGTATGAACTTGGGGACCACATTTTAAACCCTCTTCTCCAACTCCTTGTTTCTCTTGCTTCCTGGCTGCCACACAGCATGGAGCTTTTCTCCACTCTATCCTTCTGCTATGAGCTTTTTACTCCCTGCAGACCCAGAAAGGATGCTGCTAACAACCATGGACTGAGACCTCTTGAACCATGAGCCAGAACACACCTTTTCTTCTCTAAGTTGTCTTTCTCAGGTGTTTTGTTACAGCTCTGGGAAGCTGACTATAACACAAGATTGTTGATTGTTCTTGCTGTGTATTTCTTTGTGTGTATATCATGATTTATCTGTCTGTCTTGCTATGTGTGAGCATCAAGCATTTTTCCAGGTTGTTAAATGTTATCACAGGATTATTTTACAAAGAAAGAAAAACAAAAAACAGCAAACAGATGCAGTGTCTGTGCTTGTTATAAAAATTATGATTGAGGATCTTGTTGATTGAACTATTTAATGGCATGTGAATCATGCTACCAGTGCTTTGGAGTTTAGTTCCAGAGGAAAAATTCCACCTCTCTTGAGGAATTAATATGCTTCCTCTTTTTCTTTTTATAAGCATTCTTATTATATTCTACCTTGTTCCAGAAATAACTAGACAGCATAATGAAATAAAGAAAACTTTGCAAAATCCAAAATGGAAATCCATTTTGAAAAGTGAGGCAACGTGGGAATGCCACTCATCTTTCCCAGACCTCAGCATTCATTCATTCCTTGTTATAATGACACCTTTCCACTTGTACGGGGGCCCAGATAATTTGGCTACATGAGCATCAGAACCACAGATTCTGTGATGATCATCTTACCAGATCCACCAAACTATGTTCAAAACAGAAGCACAGAGTAGCTCCTCAGAAGAGAACTTGTTGCTGGTATTGGAATCACATTTCCCTGAAGGATTCTCCATCAGGGTGGGATGGGGGGCTGCCTAGTGGTCCACAGGGAGATACACCGATCAGCCTAGTTGGCGGTTTTATTTTTCTTGACTCACCACTCATCACAGAATGATGGATTCACACCAGAGGCAAATACAGGAGCAATTATGGCATTCAGAGGTGGCCTAGGTGGATGTTAGGGCCCAGTCATTCTTGACCATTTTAGCTTGTATATCCCAGCTGGCCTGACTTAAGTGGTGGCAGACTTTGTGTATTTGCAATACAGCAGACTAGAAATCTTTTAGGTCACTGCGCACCTCCCAACACACAAATAGTGCTTTCCTCCACTAACTTGAGAGATACAGAACAGCAAGAGGCTTAAAACCCTGTCGCTTATCCAACGTGTATTGTGTTGTCAGTTAAGGGCAGCGGCATTTGCAGTAATAGCCAACCAAGCACAGCGTGCAATTAATCCTTGTAGAAGAACTGAGGATTCTGAATGCAAGATTATCCACCCCTTTTTTTCTGGGCCAAGATTTCCTGTAGAAAATGTTTGGAATCTGTTCTCTCTGAGATGGATACAAATGACTCATTAGAGCTGCAGAAGCCTACTGTATATAATGTGGTCACAATGCCTCACCCTGGCACATGTTAAAGCAGGTGTAATGCAATGCCCCCAAAGGTCATTCGACATTAGTCAAGTCCCTCACTGGCGCTTGGGACGACAGTTATGTAACACCACCTTCCCTTTCCTGCCTGAGCCCCATCTTAATAGCTTTGCTGTCTCTACATTTTAAATATTTACTCTTCCTCTTTCTTCTTGAGTTTCTTCTTCTCTGTTCCTATTTTATATCCTGGCTGTGCACAAAACTCATTCTGAACAAGGTCTCAAAGCCTTTCAGGAAAAAGACATAGTCTAAACAAATTCCAAGGGAACAAAGTACGCTGGGTGAGGAAAGCAATCAAGAATTGGCAAATGTCTAATGCTTGTCTCGGTCTCTCCCACCCCGGGAATAAAGATCTGTGTGCACAAAGCTCCTTGACAGCCAAAGTAACAAAATGCTCTCCTGGAAGAAAAAAAGCGCAAGCTGCCCCATCTCCCTCCACCCAGGAGCTGCTTGGCGGCAGTGGCGGCGGTGGCTCCCAGTGGGGCTGGCAGCTGGCCTTGGGCAGGTGGTACAGGCAGCTCACACAAAAGCAGAAAACCCCAACTTCAGCTTTCTGGAGTGGTGTGATTACTTGGCCCAGCATCCCCTGCGAGAAGGGACTGCCACATCCGCCTGCCCAGCCCAAGCGCCGGATGCCCTGGACTTGTTCTCCCTGTGGGCAGCGCCTACTCTTGTTGCTATTGGCCCAGGCTGAGTTTGCAGGAATGGGGGGAGGCTGAGGTGCACACGGCTCCTGCCCTGTGCCCCGGGCGCCTGCTTCATGCCCAGCGTATTCACCTCCGTGGCTGCTGTGCCTGAAGTGACTCCCACTGTGGCAGGAGGGCCCGGGCAGGGCATCCAGGAAAAGAAGCATCGTGCAAGGCCCAGGTGTGAAGACACAAGGGCTGGTGGCACACTCCTCACCCCTCCCTGGTGTCCTGCAGAGGAGCTAAGGCCAAGCCACATTGGAATGGGTGTTGAGACTTTTGGCTGGTGGTGCTGCTTCTCACCGCATCGTAGGAGCTGAATAAATGCATGTGAATTGTGATGGAAGAACTTTTGCACTCTCTCTTCTCTCTCATCTATGCAGAGTTTCCAAAGTTAGCAGGACACAGAGGTCAGGGTTGTTTCCTCTCAACCCATATTGGTTCTTTCACTATGTTTACTGTACCTTTCTGCAGCATGGCAAGCCTCGCTCTGCCGTGGCTGAAAAGCTCTGCACAATGCCTCTGACCTCTCTGAAGCACCATGGAACCATGGGGGAGAAAGTGGAGACACCAGCGCATGGCTCGGAGCGTTTCGGTGACGGACGCGCGGTGCTAGCCCGTGCTCTCTCGTACAGCTCGCAGCCTGCATTCGTTTGGTAAGTGGCTGCTGCTGCCCTTCGGGTAATGGCCACAGGAGAAGCACCCATTCTAGGAAGAACTGCACCTGCGACTGAAGCGTTTTGGGGGCTGATGTTACCGAGTGTGTGGTGCTATTCAGTTTTCAAAGTGTCTAATGGTCTCTTCTGGATCATAATGTTGATCAGGGTCACTGGAAAAGTGACTGCACCGTTGGATGAAAAATCCTAGCGTGCCAAGAGGCGCTTTGCTCTCCTCCGATGCAGGTCTAAGGGCTGCACCAGGAACCTTAGGAGACAACCACTCTCCGGGCTGGCTGCTGCTGCCCAGAGAAGGGGGATATGGGGCTCAAAAGATTGCCTAAATAGAGAGCTTGGGCACCTGAGTGCTGCCACTCTGGGCAAGTCACAGAGAGGGAGCGGCGACCGTTCATTTAGTCACCTACTGAGTGCCAGGGCCAGGAGCACTTTGGAGGGAAAATCCCATTGAACTTGCTAATGGCACTCTGAGCTGGGAATTTTCATCACTTCATGTGAAGCCCGGGCAGTAGAGGCTGAGAGTGGCTGCTCCTGGGTGCTCCTGGAGGGACCAAATGGGGCGGCAGGCACCAGGCCCTTCACGCTGTTGCTGTCGCTGAGGTTGGATGGTCACAGTGCCCGGGGAGGGGGTCCACACTCCTTCCTTATGTTTGAAAAACGTGTTGTTGTGCTTTGTACCTACTTGTCCCCCCAAAGCCTCATGTAGATCATGGGGCCGTGGCTCCAGGGGCAGAGCTCGAGAGACACCTGTGGCTTCAGCAGCGTGGCCAAGAGAGGTGCGCACCATTGAACTGACAGCACCTGCTACCAGAGTGCCCCCCCGCCCTGCTTCCCCTGCACCAGGAGGTCTCACTCGGAGGGATGGAGTGAATCATCCTGGACACAGTGGTATGGTCTCGAGGTCTTACTATGTAATTCAGGATGCTTTAAACTATGAAACCTCCAGTAACTGTGAGCTGAATAAACCTTTCCTTCCCTAAGCTCGTGTGTCGGGTATTCGTCCCAGCAATGAGAGTAGAGTAACCATGACATGTATGCCAACTCTACACACTCCAGACGTGTTCCGTAGCCACCTGCCACCACCCGCTCTCAGGGCTTGCAAGGGACCTCCAGGTATCCTTCTCTGTCCTGGTGCTTGTGGAGACGCAGAGAAGAGCTACCGTGCCAAGGGCGACTGTGAGCTCAGGGTTTCAGGATAGAGCCACGTGCCTCTAATCTGGGGTTTTGGGAGGCCGAGAGTGGCTAGGCATTGGGGGACCTCTTCTGAGGAGCCACTACTGGGGCTGCTGCACCTTGAAAAGTAACCACAATTATTTAAATAATTTTTTATGCAATCACTGAATCAATAATGAACATTATTGACAATATACAAAAATAAAAGACTAAAATATTTACCATATGCTAATGGCATTATTGTTACACTTTGGAATATCGTCCTGTTTTTAAGATTTATTTATTCGGTACAGGGTCTTACTATGACACTTGAATTCATAGTGATCCTCCTGTCTCAGCCTCCTCGGTGCTGCTTTTACATGTGGGCACCACCACACCTGGTTTCAGTGGCCAGCACAGCCCAGGGTTGGCACCACATGTGGTACCATAGATCAAGCCCAGGTCCTTACACTTGCACTGGCCAGACAGGCACTTAGACTGCAGAGTTATCTTCCCTGGCCCAGGAGTGTCTTCTTATAGTACTTTCCTATGTATTTAATTATACAAGTACATACCTATTTTATTTTATTTTTATATTTCTAAATGTATTTAGTCTTTAGGGTCTCACTATGTAGATCGGACTTATAGTGATCCTCATGTTATCAGCTTCCCAGGTGCTGAGATTATAGGCATGGGCCACCACGCCCAGTCTCAATCGCTGTCTCAGCATGCGGGGGGTGGGAGTGGGGATGGGGTGCCAGGAATCCAACCCCGGCCACTTCACTCTGCCTAGGCAGGTGCTTTAGTCTGCTGAGCTGCCTGCCAGCCCAGTACATAGCAATTTAAAGTGTAATACTTACAAGCACATAATTCCACATCCTGTTTCTCCACTTAAAGTTTTAAGTGTCTGTTGTCTGTTTCTAAACATGAGCTTATCCTGTTAATAACCACATAATAGCAAACATGCCAAAAATATTCCCAATAAGTTCCATGTTTCAAAACATTTTGGTTTTTCATCTGTGACTATTATACATGACCCACTTACGTGTTTAGCAGAAAAAAAAAAAAAGATGTCAATTATCCGGTTTGGGACTTTGACAAGCATTTTCCCTCCTTCCGGCCTTTTTGCTGCTAACCTTCTAAATCACCCCATGCTCATCCTCACAGTCTTCCAGTGAATTTCAGTGGCTCCTTGTATAAAATCCTGGCACCACCTGTGATATTCCGGTTCCCCAGACCACCCTGACTATACCTAAGATTTTATTTCCTGCCATTGTCGTGTGAGCAGTGATGCGGCCTGGCCTTTGGCTGCCCCACCCCCTTCCCTATTTTGAGCTCTTTGACCTTGTTCAGCTCCTCTGTCTCCACTCCCACCCTTTGTCTAGATCTGCCAGAGCCGTCTGGCTTTCGCTTCTTCCATCTCTGATTTTGATTCACCCCAGCCAGTTCTGTGTGATGCTTTTAGTGGAGCTCCTTGTGCCCACCCAACCCTTTGAAGATGCATTTGTAGCTTTCTATTCCTTTTCTCAGAGAGGAGCCTCAAAGCGTGTAAGTTCTAGGCCTCACAAAACGTGGACCTGCTTCTGAAACCCTTGGTGAACACGCTGTCCCTACATCTTCCCCCAGCTCCAAGGAACTTTATGCTCCTCGTCGCTCCAAAGCTTCTCATGGTCTCTGTGCTAGGATTTGACACACTGTGTTGCAATTGCTTAGGAGACCCTAGGTGGTGGGAACGCTTAGCATATTTGTACCCACAATAAATGCATGTTTGCTGAACAGCCTATGAAAGGTTCCCTTTTCCTCTACAATGACAACAAATGATTATAAACATTTTAGAAATTGGATTAGATGCAGCAGGAGATAATTTCAGAAACACCTGGGGTAGGATTTCTAGTGCTACCTGTCCCTCTGGACCCTTGCTGTGTCCCCCTCAGGCAGGAAGTCATTTCTTCCTCCCTCTGTGGCTGCCAACAAATAGAGTGCGGAGAGATGAGTCCCGGTGACTCCTGCTGTCAGGGCATAAAAAACACGCCATCACGGCATCACAGGTGTCTAATCCAGCCACCGAGGATGAGAACACATAGAGCCATGTGGAGCGGCCACGGGAAGCTGGTCCAGCTGCCAGCTCCTGCTAAAATCCCAGCCATGCCAGCCACTAAAGATGAGAGAGGGAAGCCTTCCAGTGAGTCCAGCTGCCAAGGTTCAAGCCACCCCAGCACCACTGAGTGGGGAGGACAGCTATTGCCAATGTAGTCTGCCACCTGGACTGCAGCTGGTGATCAAAATATGTGGTGTTTTAAGCCACTACATTCTGGGGTCATATGTTTTAAAGTGACAATGAAGCCATGTGCTGAAAAATAACACATGCATCCTCTTGCAAAGTCCCACTCAACATGCACAGAAGGCGTTTTTAGGGTTGCAGGAAGAAGACCACTAAAAGTGTGCAGCAGCGCACCCGCGGAACCTGGCACAGAATCAGTAAGGGCTCTCAGCGCATCTTGGTGATTTTTTTCTTTTTTATACCTAAAATATCTTTCCTCCTCTTTTACAAAATGTTTAGAAGTATCACAAGTGTAAAACTCAGTTACAGGCTGGGGAGACAGCTCAGTGACCTAAGTGCCTTCCTCACAAGTGCAAGGACCCGAGTTCGATCCCCAGTACTGCATGCTGTGCTGAACCCAGAACTCTTGGTGTGCTGTGCCAGCCACTGAAATCAGGCATGGTGGCGCGTGCCTGTCATCCCAGCACACTGTGCAGAGGCTGAGACAGGAGGATCTCCATGAGTCTGAGCTGCATAGCAAGACCCTGTCCCAAATAAATCAATAAAAGATGTAAAAAACCAACTTGGTTATATTTTTTTAAAGGCAGCTTTTAAAAAATTTGGCTTTCGTATTGGCCTACTGTTGTCTGTGGCATCAGAACCTTCTTTTGTGTAGTTGTTTTGTTTTGTAGTTGAGCAGATGAGAAATTTGAATGAAAGCTTCATATTGATCTCACTCATTGCTTCAGGCTCCAGCTTCAAATTGAAACTTGGTTGATATGGATTTGAGGCAGCCTGGAACATTAAATAAGACCTTGTTAGATGGGTAGTTTTTTCTTTGCTGTATTTAATTTGGAGGGGCAGGAAAAAGGCAGGGTGGGAGGAAGTGGGGTATACTTAAACCATTGCTGGGCGAGGCTCGGTCCATGTCCTCTGTGCCATGCTGCTAGCCCAGGTGACACACTGGGTAGCACCTGTTATGGCTATCCACACACGATCCTCTTGCCTCAAATCTAGGTTCTAGCTACATTTATTTTATTGTTTTAAATTTATTTATTTGATATAGGGTTGTTATGGTTTATGTCTAATTGTCCCCCCAAAGCCTCATGCAATCATGAGGCGGGGACTTCTAGAGTTTGAGACTTTACTCATAATCCACTGGGATTATGTGTTTTAGTAATCATGGGACTATGGGTATATTGCTGGGATTACTTGACTCTTGATCCACTGGGATTATGTGCTTTAGTACTGCTGGGGTTATTGGTCTGAGTACGCTGGGATTATTGGTGTGGCCTCAGGTGGATAGGCTGAGGCAGAGAGCCTGAATGTAATATAAAGAGAGACAGAGAGACAGATGTTAGTTGTTGCTCTCTGCGCCCTGGTTGGTCTGTTGCCTCTGTCGCGACTGTTGCTGTTCTGCCACCATGAACTGGATGCTCTCTGCCCTGTTCCACTCAGCCTTGGGCCAGCCGAATATGGACTGAAACCTCCAGCAACTGTGAGCTAAATAAACCTTTCCTTCCTTCATTTTGAGTGTCAGGTATTTGTCCTAGCAACAAGTAAAAAGTAACTAAGACAGGGGTCTTGTTATGCAGCTCAGACGCTTACTGATCCTCCTGTCTCAGCCTCCCCTGTGCTAGTATTACAGGTATGCAGCACTGCACCTGGTTTTGGGCCAGCACAGCATGCAGTACTGGGGATCAAACTCGGGTCCTTGCGTTTATCAGACAGGCTCTTAGACCACAGAGCTCTCTCCCCAGCCCAAGGTTCTATCTTTAAAATGTCCTCTTCAAAGCCACTGAAAATTCTGGAGGGAAGGAATAGTTATATTTCCAGGGTCTTACGCAGGACAAGGTGCATCTTTATTTAATTTGCCACCAATACCCATTTACTGAGCATCTACTATTTGCCAGGCACAGGGGTGAGGAACAGAACCCTGTCCCCCGTGTGAAAGCGCTTAGACCAATACCTACTATCTACCAGGCAATGCTTTTTGTGAAAGCTATGGGGCTGCACAAAGCTGTCAAAACGCGATCCTGTTTGATGTGCATGTTCTCCTAGCAACAGCGCCTTATAGTTTGGCTGAATATGGGTCTCATAGCATTCCACATTAATAAGTAGTTTCTCAATATAAACTGCTTAATGTGGGAGATCTTTAATGTTGGCATGTCCCATAAGCATAATGCTAATTTCGAAACAAAATGTAGGCACTGGCACTAAAAAAAAAAAAAAAGGAGATAAAAATATCACCATGTAGAGGTAGGAGAGCTGAGACTCCTCATTGTACAGACAAGGAAATACAGGCCCACGGCCGGGAATGCTTGCGCTTCTTCGGGGTCCGCAGATCAGGCGCACACATTCGCTTCTCTGGCATTTATAAATGAGGGTGATCTCCTGGGTAGACAGAGTGGCGGTGTGAACACACAATAAATACCTCTCAGCAGCTGCCCTCGAGGAATGTGAGTGAGAGATCGCGGCCGTGAATAAAGAAGAAAATAACAACAGCTCATTCATCCACTGTCTTCCGAGTTTAAGGCTACTGAAGTAAACCTTGTGGGTTGAATAGATCGTTCAGTTTTAACTTCAACTTTGTCTTACAATAGCAGGGCTCTTACTGGTTCCTTCAGTTTGCTTTGGCTAAGCACAGATGCTCCTTAAGTTATGATGTTGTTATGTCTCATTTAAAACAGTTTAGGGGGCTGGAGAGATAGCTCAGTGGTCTAAACGCCTGCCTGGCAAGTTCAAGGACATGAGTTTGATTCTTGGTACCACATGCCACCAAAATTGGGCATGGTGGCATACACCTGTAATCCCAGTGCTGGGGAGGCTGACACAGGAGGATCACTGAGTCCCAGCTGTGTAGTGAGACCCTGTACCAAATAAATAAGTAAATAAATAAATAAATAAATATTAAAACATTCTAACTAAAAAGGTTAAATCCAGCCAAACTACCACACACCAAAGCTTAGCCTAGCCTACCTGAGAAGCCTGATGTCAGGCTACTGTTGGGCAAAATCATCCAGCCCTTGGTCTACTTTATAATAAAGTATTGAATATATTTTATAATTTATCCAATATCGAAAGTAAAGTACAGGATGGCTGTATGGGTAGGCTTTCACACTGTGGTAG
>PVKN010010206.1:0-22891 GCA_004027915.1 Capromys pilorides
AAAAAAAGTTTTGACTTTGACTATGCTTATGCTTGTTGCTTTTCGAGGCAGACACTTTTAATTCTCATTTATTTTGCACTATAGAGAAGCATGCTAAGGGTCTTGTGAATGCTAAGCAGGCGCTTCTCACTTAGCTACACCACTAATCCTCAGTTTCAACTTGCTTTTTTTGAGATTGATCTCATTATGTAGCCCTCGAGGCGAGGGAGAATCAGTAGGATGGGTTTGAACTCACTATGGAGCCCAGGCTGACCGTAAACTCACAGAGATCCTTCTGCCTCTGCTCCCAAAGCTGGGATCACAGGTGTATATCACCACACCTGCCTCTGTTTTAACTTTAATAACTGAATTTATGGTTAAAACATGAAGCAGGAGTATAGAAATACAGAAGTTCCTTTACTTGAGAAATGTACACAAGTAAACTGCATGAGCCAGTGCTGTATTTCCTAGAGGTCCTAAAAAAGCAAAGAAGCAGAATAGAAAGAGAAGGAGATATGAGATAACTCCGAATAAACAGTATCTCCAAAGATGCTATTTCTCCATTTGAAAAGAAAGTAAGAGCTGGACAGATAGCTCAGCAGACTAAAGTGCCTGCTTAGCCAGCCGCAGCAACCAGGCTCGATTCCTCACATGCCAGCCCCGCCCCCAAGACACCTTGAGCAAGTGATTGAGATGGTGTGGTGGAGCACACCTGTAATCCCTGCGTTTTGGAGGCTGAAAACAGGAGAATCACTGCAAGCGTGATCTGTGCAGTGAGACCCTATAAACCCTGTACTAAATACAAAAAAAAAAAAAAAAAAGTAAACATTTCTTATTTATTGTTCTGTGAGGAGAAAAGTGTGTATTTTCAACACACCCATCCTCTCTTGTTACTGTAACACTGGTGGAAACCCAGAACTCGACCCTCACCTGGGAACAGCAGAGGCAGCAAGGAAGAATCAGTAGGATGGGACTGAAGCTGCCACTTGGAGCCTGCAGTTTTCACACCAATCCTCTCCTGCTTTCCATAACTGCTCTGTGTTTAGTACACTGCTGAAGACATGGGACCCATTGGTCAGTTCCTACCACTTTTGCTGGTGACTCCTACACCCACCTCACTGACTACACGGTATTCTCTATGCTGCTGACCTCAAATTAGAAAAGTCCACAGAGCATCACTTTTGCATTCTGCTCTCCCCTTAACCTCAAAGTATCCTCATGTCCGAAACCAACACCCCCAAAACAAAACTCATTGTGTATTATTAAAGTAACAGTCATTACAGTTCCCTGGCTGCATGATTTTACTCACTTAGAAAACAAGTGAACTATTCTGGGAATAATGATAAACGCCAGCCCTAATCTCAAGGAGATCCCAATCCAGAGGTGACAGCAGTAAGGGAAAAAGTTGTCACCAGAAATAAGGACAAAACACTACAAAGGCTTAGAGAATGTAGGAACTCCATCTGGAGAAATCAAGATGACATCAAAGAAGAGGTGACATTTTGGATGGCTTTACAGGATTCCATGGGAATTCATCAAACAATTAGCAGGGCCTCCCAGGTCAGGGGAACACACTGCCAAAAGCATGGGATATTTTAGAAACCCTGGAAGTGCACTGTTGGAGGTGTGCCGGGTTAACTCCTGCAGGGTGGGGATGAGTGGCAGCAGAAGAGAAAAAAAATCAAGTTAGATCTAGTTTGTAAAGGATGCTTTATTCTAAATTAGGGAGTTGAATTTAATCCTAGAAATAGGAGAATGCCAATGGAAGTTTTCAGAAGCAAAATTAACCTAATTAGCCTTTTTAAAACTATAAGGTGACTTTGGTGTCCAGGTGAAAGTTGGATTAGAGGCCAGATCCAAAGTTTTCGTAAGAGTCTGGGAAGAGTCAGATATTAGGGATGGAGGGCCAGGGAGGAGGGGGAAGTGAGCGCTTTCAGCAGGCACTTACAGCTCACGACTATCCAGGAGCGGGCACGGAACAAGCATCCTCGGAGACGGCAGCAGCGCTGAGAGCTGCGCTGGTGCTGCTGTGACCACCTCACAGTTACCCACATGGGAAGGTATATAGAGTAGGAGAGAGCCTGAGAAACACTGTTACCTGACAGTCAAAGAGAGCAGGGGCAAGTGAAAATGGTCAAATGGCAGGAAGAAACAGCTCGAAGGAGGGGTGCTTGAAGAATGAGGTTCTTCCCACAAAGAAAAGAGCAAAATGATGCTGAAGAAAGGAGAAGACTCATGGCACAAGCCCTACAAGGGAGAGCACAAGAAACAAGGATGGAAGTCAGTGGGATGGTAGACACCAGCACTGGCCCTGATGGTGGCAGATAGGTTCTGTGAGCTTTGGACTATTACCTCCTAACTGTATGAGACCAAGAGAGAAACTTCTAACTTGTTTAACGTGTTCTGCCACTTGTAGACAGCTATAACTGATACAAAGAGAAAGGAGGAAATGGAGGAGGTTGAGGAGGAGCAGGAGGAGGAGGAGAGGGAGGAAGGAGGAGAGGGAGGAAGAGGTCACGGCAGCGGCGGCTTCTATTTCACCTTCGGAGAAGTTCCTCTAGTTGCAGTCTGAGAAAGGTTCATGAGGAGACAGAGAGGATTCAGCGAAAATGTTCAGAAAATGTGAGTACAGTTACCCGGGAGACCAGGAGAGAGTTGTCTTGGAGAGACGCTGGCAGCCTGGGTGGGTACAATGACAGTGTGGATACAGAGGACAGGGTGGACCTGGGAAATATTTAGGGATCAGTGACTGATGGTGCAGGGATGGGAAGGGAAGAAGAAGCAGCCTGGGTTCTTATATATGCTGTTTCTCCCCCTCCCTACACATCATAGGTAACTCAGGCACGCCCCAGCGACTCAGCCAACATGTAGGAACAGAGTACCTTCTTTGTGTCAAGTCCTGCAGACACAAAGATGAGCAAATTGGAAATCCCTGCTCTGACAGACATTAAAGACACCAATGACTGCTACTTTGGGCATGATGTACCGTTTACTCACCAAGACAGTCTGTAAGTACAGTTATTGTCCATGCTCTTTAGGTGAGATGAGCAAGTCTCAGAAAGTTTAATAATTGGCTCAATAATTGGCTCAAGGTGACTAATAATTGGTGGAGTCAGCCAGAAATTAGATATGGGACCATCTTATGTCAAAGCCTGTTAATCATCTGACTACGTACGCTACCTCTCATGTAATTATATCTCATGTGTTAAAGAACTATGACAATGAATCTACTGGCTTGACTTATTACAGCTTCCTAATGGGACATACTTTCCACACTTGGCATGTTCCAGCCACGATCATTTTTTTTCTTTTTTTTTGGTGGAACCGAGGATTGAACTCAGGGCCTTGTGCTTGCCAGGCAAGCACTTCTTATTCTACTGAGCTATCTCCCCAGCCTCCAGCCACGATCACTTTTAACTGGAACGCATGATGTTACCATCTTTGAGTAGGGCACTCTGAGGGTGAAGTTTTTGGATGAAAGGCAAGGTGTTCAGTTGGTAGATATTATTGATTTTAAGGTGGCTATGAAACATCCAGAGAGATGACCCGCAGGAATTCGCCGGTTAAGTCTGAAGCTCCAGGGGAAGCCACAGTCAGAGATAATGAGCCTGGCATTGCTAGCAATTAAAGCTCTACTAAGGGAAGGCAGTTGCTTGGACTGACCATTCAGGCCCTCCTAGAGGTAAGAGTGGCAGCACGCTGAGAGGGGGCAGCTGGCACTAGGTTTGAGGAAATTAGCATTGATCGAGAGTGAGCAGAGATAGGGAAGACAGACCCACACCAAGTGTGAAGATATTTAGTGTGGGGGCCAATGAACTTATAGTGATATTGGTCTCCAAGCATGAGGAATTTTCTCCGAAAACAATCACCAGCTCAAGAGCAGGAACACCTGCTCAAACTTTATCATCCTTTCCTTTCTTCAGGACTGACTCAAGACCCTGCAAGTTCCTGCAGTGCTGTGAACTTACCTTGGATTTGCTGTAAACACTTGTTTTATAAGGTTCTATTTAGCTCCACCTTTCCTTTGAATTTTGAAATCTTTTGTTGTTTTAATTGTTTTTATTCCCAGCAACTCGTATAGTACGAATTATATTATTCCAGTACAGTGTCTCACATATAATGTGTCCTCATCATTAAACTTTTCTGGGATTGGGCCGACTTTAAACTGGCAGTTTCAACAGGAAAGCTAACCAATTAGCTAATACTCACAAGTAGCATATTTAAGCTTTCAGGCTAGAAATTGACAGTCTCACCTTTCATTTCACTTTCCATTAAGAGAGAGGAAGAATGCCTCCACTCTGGTACATAGCTATTCTGTGTTTAGAGTGGGAGCTCTACTGGCAGCTCTATAAATTCTGTGACCGTGGATAAGCTACTAAGCATTTCTGGGCTTCTTGAGTCCTTACTAGTAGTAAAATTTAAGAGATCAAACCCAACGATTGCCCCTTCTTGCTCCAAAATCCAAAGATTCTATGACCCATTAAAGGCCTTTAAACTTGAGACCATTGTTATGTCATGCACAATTAAAATACAGCTCTGAACTTCTCTATTTGGAATGGGCAAGTTTGTTTATTATTGGGTTATAATCTACAAGATATCACTTCTCTAATGAGGATGATAAAATTTTGTTTTAGTTATTACTTTCACTGCTGCCTATTTCAATGATAGATTTACCCCAAATCCTTTGAAGTGGCACCTTAGTTCATATTAGGAGTAAAAAAAGAAATCAAGAAGTTTATGAGGCATCACGGTAGATCTTGTGTGCACCTTGTTAACACAATCCTCTTTTTTCAGATAAAAAACCAGAGTGTCAATGAGTTAAGACAAGATTACAGAAGTACTAAATAGCAAGGCTAGTGCCAAAATCCAAGGCTCCAGTCTCATAGGTTTTTCTCCCTCTCAACAACCAAATTGGTCAAAGACAAAAACAGATTAAGGTGAAACACCAATTGGTTGAGTTTAAACAGACTTTACTTCGTTCCTTCCGGGTTCAACAATAAATAGTTCTAGGGACTTAGCATGAAGGGGTGGCAAACGAAACACTCTGACACCTAAAAAAAAAAAAAAAAAGGTGTATTTTTTTTTTTTTTTTACCACAGTCAATAAATCACTTGTTAAAATTAAAGTAAAACAACAAGAATTAGTAAACCCAGAACACAATTTTACTCCACTTTTTTGGGAGACAGATGAAAAAACAAAACAAAATCCCTGTGGTTCTCTTCATTAGCAGCTAGAGTGGTGACTCCCATTGTAAATCCCACTTATAAAGGCTCACAGCTACCTGCAGAGCCAAGGAGCACAAATCACATTAGTGAAGACACCAGACAACCAAAGAAAGCAGTGAGAGCCCGGTAAAGCTAGTAAACAAAAGGCAGCATTCCCAATGAATGCCACTGCTAGAGCCTTGCTTTGTAAAACGCCTGGATTTGAGAACCCTAAAGCAGATTAGCGTAAAGCAACAAAAGACTCAGATAAGACACAAAGAACTCATTTTGACACATTAAGAAATTGTCTTCATTAGATCATCAGGTATTTAAGTGTAACTTTTTTTTTTTAAGTTTGACACAGTAAAGCCTAGAAGAACAAGAATCTAAGGATGGCTCTTGAATGTGAAATGTTCATGATCAAAATTCATGAAACAGACACACTGAGCTTTTAAAATCCCTTTAACCTTTTTTTAAGAAGTCTATCATGTCTCTAAAATTTGTTGTAGATATAATTTTTACATTCTGGTTGGGTGCTTCTCTAAATACAAACTAGAAAAACTCAAACCTCTCTAATTAAAATTGTAAGAGTTGGCCTCCCACTCAACACATGGGCCATCAATCAGGCTGAAATTTTACAGATGCATAGCACACAGGCAAAAATAGTTCTCATAATTTACATAGTCCCAAAAGTCTAAAACCAAAATTGAGGCGTAATAACGAGAACATTTTCTTATAATTTCTATTTCCAGAAAATTAATTTCTCATCAAACCTCCTTGATTTTATCATAATCATCCCACAGGAAGAACAAAAGTGGTTCAGCTCCCACTTTTTTTGAAAGGCACCCCGACTGTTGTGCCAAACCCTAAGAAGGTCATAAGCAGGGCTGTGCTGACACAGGTTTATTCCTAACAAGCTGGTTTATGCCACAGGAAAAATTTGATTTCAGTGATGTTCAGGCAGAAAAACATTAGGAAAGTGTAGTGACCCTAAATTCCCACACTGTTTTGGGTTCACCACCCCTTTAAGTTTTAAAACTTACAAGTCATCTACATCGGTTGAAAGGATGAAAGGGAAACACGGACATCAAGGACTTGTGGCAGGGCCACCACATTTCAAGCTTGTTGTGGGACACAACCCCGCAACGAACTCCACAGAAGACTCCCTGGCCACTGCTGTGGGCTTCTTGTTGGCTTTCTAGGGCCAACGCACCCTAGACAGAAGCCCAGCCTCCCCAGTCAGCAAGCTGGGTATTTTCTCCAGTAGCTTTTTATTTGCTGACTGCAGCATGGAATGTCTCCTTTCCATTTTCTTATGTGCTTCCCCCTGCTCCTTGGTGGCCAAGGTGGGCCCCAAATGGCCTGAGCTGTGCTGTGCCAAAACAGTGAAGACTGCAGTGTGCTGAGTCATGCTCTCCTCTTACAGACTTGTGGCTTGAGGTAAGCGATCTATGAAGTGGCGGTAATATCTCCTGTCTCAGAGGCTCGTGGACTACTGTACATGAAACACTTACCTTAAATTGGCAAGCAATAAATATTAATCCCCCTTGTTATCCTTAGACACCGAGCTGTCAAGGAGTGATGCCTTTCTATGCCTTCTGGAGCTCTTCATGGAGTGTCTCGGTGAATCCCCAACAGAGTACCACACCCCTAAGCAGCTCTGGTGACACTTAAGTGCACGTGTCTGATTTCAGAACAAACTGTGCTTATTCTACTTGAGGGATTGTGGTGATGGTCACAGCTATCTTCCTATCTCATCAGTCCTGTGAGTGGGGAGCATGGCTTGAACTAGAAGGAATCTTACAAGCAAACAAAGGAAATAAAAAGAAAATGGCACACAAACGAACAGGAAATAACAGACCTATCAAATATGATCTCAGTCTAAGTTTGAAAGTGGCTTCCCAATTGTCACTGGATGCAAGTAGCATCTAAATTGACCTAAAACACCTACCACCACCTCCCACCTGCTCTGGGAGCTTTGCTATTCTTTGTTTAATTAATCCTCACAATAACACCCTGAAGTAGGCATCCTTAGATGTGATACATGAGAAAAACAGACACCAAAATGATGAATGACTTGTACAGGAAAGACAGTGAGATTCAAATCGACATCCTTTAAACTCTGTATCTTGGGCTCTTCAAGCTAAACTATGCTGCATTCTCTGAGGTCCAGGAAAAGAATATGAGAAATGGTCCAAACTCTAATCAAAATTCAATTAAAATGCAAGAACTAACAAATGTTAGACTGGATAAACATAACTTTACCTACCCAAAGTATAAAAATTCCTACTTAGAGACTTCTGGTATCAGACAGAAAGAATTTGTTTTGATTTGGGGAAAAGCCCACATTATTCCTGATTTAGTAGAGACTCAAGAGTAAAAGAATATGGGATTCTTACCCATTACAGCATGATTTTCTACAATTAAATTCCAACTTTATTGTTCGCATTTTTTAAACTTTAAGACTAATTTTGGGGAAGGGTACTAAGATTGGAATCCAGGACATCACTCATATTAAGTGCATTCTGTACCACTGAGGTAAACATCGAGCCCCCAAACTTCCTAATAAGATGAATTTGAAACTTACTCCAGATATGTCTTAGCACGCACAAGGATCTGGATTCCACCTCCAGCAAGGGTGGGGGCAAACCAACACAACTGGTTTGAATTCAACAATGGACACGATCTTTACTCTTCTTTACAATCTTTTTTTGGTATTGGAAATTGAACTCAGGGCCTTGCGCTTGTCAGGCAGGGGTATGTGCTGCTGAGCTGTATCCCTGGCCCTGTAATCTTTCAGTTGAATATCCTGAGTAAAAGTCTTCGTTGGGAAGCAATATAGATGGAGCCTCTAAAGGAACTGAAGCACATGGGCTTGTGACAAAAGTTGGAAGAAAAAGAAAAAAGTGAAGAAATGCAGGAAAACCCTAGGAAGAAGGTGCACAGAGAAACAGGCACTAGTGGGTGGAGACAATCGAGAGACAGGGGATGTGGAGTGACATCCCAACAAAGAACAGAGCACACCTTTCAATTTGGTATAGCACCAATACTTTTGGCTCAGATGTAGCAAACAGATAATATGGTTGGAATTACTACTGACTTTTTCAGCTGAGACCAATATGACCAGATATTCCTTAATTAATTAATTAATTTATTTATTTATATTTTTGGAGACAGGTTCTTGCAATATACTTCAGTCCAGTCTAATTTTGAACTCACTGTGTATCCCAAACAGGTCTTCAATTCACAGTGATCTTTCTGCCTCAGTCTCCCCACTCCTGGGATTGCAGAAGTGTGCCATCACACCCAGCGACACTTTTTAAATTCAGCAATGGGGCAGGGATATAGCTCAGCAGCATAAGTGCCTGGCTGGCAAGGGCAAGATCCCAAGTTTGAACCCCAGTTCCAAAAGTAAGTAAGTAAGTAAATAAATAAATAAATAAATTCAGAGACATTTAGTGTTTCTCACAAAGTTTAATTCAGGGGCTGTATCAAAGTCACCTGAAGACCAGTTTTGTGTGCATTCTTTATTCCCTGTCCTAGAGATTTGCCAGAAAGTGGACTTAAGAACAGACTTGAGAATTTGCATATCCAGAAAGATTGCCAGATTCAGCACATAGGCAATGTTATTCTTGGGGAATGATTCGACCATCTGAGAGGTGAAAATCACTTTATTTGGATTTTTAAATTTTTATTTTATTTTATTATTATTATTATTATTTTTTTTTTTTTTTTTTTTTTTTTTTTTTTTTTTTTTTTTTTTTTTTTTTTTTTTTTTTTTTTTTTTTTTTTTTTTTTTTTTGCAGAACCGGGGATCAAACTCAGGACCTTGCACTTGCCAGGCAGGCACTTGTGCCCCTGAGCTATCTTCCTGGCCCTATTTGGATTTTTTTTAAAAAAACAGAGTAAAGATCAAAAGTGTGTATAAATTATGCAACACAGTGCTTATTTGTAAAGATTAGCCCAGAACATTAAAAATAAAGTAGGAAAAAAAAACAAACAAACCTGAGCTGTGGAGATAGCTCAATGGTTTAAGTGCCTGCCTAGCAAGCACAAGGACATAGGTTGGATCCCCGACACCACATGCCAGGCTGGCTCTGGGAACTGGGAGTGGTGGTGCATACCTGTAATCCCAGTGCTGGGTAGGCTGAGATAGGAGGATCACTAAGAGTTTGAACTGTGTAACAAGACCTTGTACAGAAGGAAGGAAGAAAGGAAGGAAAGCAACCCTTACTGACTTTCAGACTGGAGAGTTGATTGCTTTATACTTTAATCTCCTCCTCTGGAAAATGGGAATAAATCAGCTGTGGAGCCTACTAAGCCTCTCATCCTGTTCACCCTTCTCAGAATTTCTCAAAGACTGTGGTAAGAGCGTGGGAGGGTCCAAAGGGCCCTTGTGCCAGGGAGCAGCCACCTCTCCTGAGATGGGCACTTGCCACCATCTCGGGTGCCTGACCCCCCATCCACCCCATGACTTCTGACCAAGTTTTCAGGAATAATATTGGATCTGGTTTACAAAACAGCACGCATGTTCCTAAAGAACACGGAAGAATGATCAACTATGTAGGAGAGGCATCAAGTCTATTGAATTCTGAAGTAGGGGAGATTGCAAGTAACACTTGACATCTCTATTCATGGAAAAGTTAAACAGGAAAAGCACAACAGCACTAAGTACCAGCTGCTAATATATTTTTCTATAGAAGGGGTGTTAAAAGGGAGGGGAGTTCTGGACATTGCTGCAGAGGCATAGAAGGGTGGAGGTGAGGATACAAAGACATAGGAGGAGTATTCTAAGATACATTTTGACAGTCAGAATTACCGTAGTGCTAGCAGTATCAATGTGCCCCCACATCAGGGCATTGTTGCCTGTGACATCTTATTCTAGGTTGCCAAAGTCAGTGTGTGCCATCAGCGGAAAGGAATTACTTTATAAACTGAAAAACTCATTACATTAAGTAGAATGCACAAACAGAAATAAGTATGTCACTCAACATAAGAACCCAACAGAATTTGTTTGTTTATTCAAAATTTCTCAGTGCATTATCATTGAAGGCCCTGTAGCTTGCTGACATCAGACACATGGGAGCCTGGGTTGGACATTATATGATGTCCCCAGTACCGAGGACTTCACTTTGCTTGCTTCTGTGTAAGGATTCAATTGGACTATTGGTGTAGCAGTCAGGTCTCGGTCACATAGGCCACCCTACTTGATTTGTACCTCCAGGAATAGCGAAGGGAGCCTATGAGCTTTCAGTGAAAGAGGAAGCTCTCTACCTGATGACAAGAACCAAGTTTATTTTTCTGTTCAGTTTGTTTATACAAGAAGGCAGGAGAGACAGGGTTGACTTCCCCTTCTGAACTGCTCAGGGGATGACTTTTCAGTTTTTCTTTACAAATGAACAACCTGGGATCCCACACTTTCCAGGGGGACCTGGAAAGGCATGAAATCATTAATGATTACATTTCCTCTGGAGCTGGTTTAACCTTTGAAACCAGCCAATACAGAGGAGACCAAGAGAGGTCAGAGTAGCCTTGGTCCTCTGGCATTTGGACTGTTCATTGGGAGGACAATTTATTAAGGAAATTATTTCGAAAAATGCAAAACACACTACAGAGACTGCAATCAAGGTCTTCAGAAGATTCGTTTCAACATTCAATAGCTGAGAATCTCCCAGGTCTTAGGTTAGCTTATTTTCCCATTGAATCATTGTGTACATGAAGCAGGGTGATAGAGCTTCCACATTTAAAACAAAATTACCAAGGAAAAACAGCTCCTGTCCTTTACTCATTTCTCTTTTCACATTATTTTGGTTTAATAAACTATTTGTTTCCAGAATGAAGACCTTGATATATGTCCAAAGACACGTTTTTGTTTTTTAAAATAAACTGTTGAAATATTCCTCTTAATGATGAAGGTAAGTATGTTAGTAATGAGTAATCAGCACAACATCCATCACATATTGAAACTATATCAATCAGTGGTATTTTCATTATAAAAAAAGGCCAGGGTCAAAAACATTAAATGAACCTCCCTTATTTTACATTTATACACCCATTTTGAAAACGCGACATTATCTTTCCCATCATAAGCCCTTACCTTGCTTATTAAAGGGAAAGTGAGAACACTATCACTAAGATTAATGGAGCGTTAGTAAAGTATTTTAAGTACAAAAGATCCACTTTTGTGTAGAACCAGAAAAACTCAGCAAGGGTTTAGGAAGGAGAAAACTTGAAGTTCCTTTCCACTTAATTCATCTAGCTGGAGGGTGATAAACTGATTGTTCTTTTAATGGCAGGGTCAGAAAGACAAAGAGAGAAACATTTTCTTTAACTGGCTATATTTTTAATTAATTGGTAAGCTCTTTTCTGTTCAGATGTTCTACATCACTGAGATGAATTACCTACAGTTTTAATTGTAGCCTTCTCCAAGGTCAGCCCATTGTGCTAAGAGAGGATAAGAGGGGCATAATAGGTGTTTTTCCTCAGCAAGACAAAATGCAACAGCACTATCATTTCCCTTGCTAATAAAAAAAAGAGACAAAGGATTGCATTAGCCCTGTGGGCTGTTGTTTCCCTGAAATTGTTTCTTGAAAGCTTTATGCCTTTTATTAAAACTATCTTTTTGGTTTATCACCTTCAAAAAACTAGAACTATAATTGGTAGTATATTAGAGTAAAAATCCTGCCTAAAATGGAAGAATTCTGAGGGTTTAACTGTAAGTACTACGTCAAATACGAATTACAGTGAGATTCCCAGCTGAATGAAATGGAATGTACCTACAGCCCCAGGCATTTGGGAGGCTGAACAAGAGGCTTGCTGAACCCAGGCATTTCAACAAAATAATCTCAAACATCACTTGGTCACTTGGTCTTAGTACTCTCATCAAAAATATATATAAAACACTATATTGACTAGTTAATTTAATGTTCATTTTGATGATGTTTTGCTCAGTGCAATATCATAATGTTTATTTAAGACCAAGATGTAGTCACCATGTCACACCAGCTGTGTTGGGATCCCAGAGAAGCCAGGGCAATGTACCTAAGCACCTACTGTGGTATAGTTGCCGCAAATCTACTCTTAGAGTAGTATTAAAATCTACTCTAACGTAAAAATGTGCCCCGGTTATGCAGATTCAGAGTCACTCATGTACTAGGTCCTGCACAGTGCTATTGCTAGAGGCATGGAGCCAGTGACAGGCACATGTATGGGTCACAGTAAGATTTCCTTCAAGACTACTGGGCAATCTCAACTTCCCAGCTTAGAACACCAGCCAAGTTGGGGCTGAGTGAGATAGCTCTGCGGCACAAGTGTCTGCCTGGCAAGTGCAAGGTCGTGAGTTTGAACCCCAGTCCCCCCCCCCCCCCCAAACAAAAGAAGAAGAAGAAAACCAGTCAAGTACCCAGATATAAAGGAAAAAAAAAAAGAGGTTTTTACAATGGAATAATTGCCAATACAGGGTCCCTTTTAGTAATGAAGCCAAATAATAGATTACTGGCAATATGATACAAAGGTTCAAGGTAGAAATAACTCATCTGAAGAGAAGAGACCCCATTTCTACAAAAAATAAAGCTGAAAATTAAAATATGGGCTGTTCAGGCCACTTAATGTAGAACCAAATAACCTTTCACTAAGTACCTCAGTAGTCTCTACGGATGTCATTGTAGTTCAGTGCAGCAAAAGAGAGGACATCTATAATTATGACTGAGTTGCTGCACATTATTTAAAGGGCAGGATATTAAGTAATATATTTTAACTGATCCTCTAAAAAACTTTGAGACTTCAGTTATGTGGAAAAAATTATTTGAAATAACAATTATGTTTTACTCAATGTATTTTGCATGTAACCTTTTAAAACAGATTTTATTGATATATTTTTGATATATATAATGGTCACAGTCATCATAGAGAATTTATAGTTGTGCATGATATAACTTGCTTTTTGTCTATTCGCCCAGCCTCCCTTCAAATCCCGTCTGTAATTTTCAAAGGTTTTTCTGCATATAATTTATTATGCCCAGGAGTGTATCTTTGATATTATCCTAATTTTCAATAAGATTAATATATAATCTCATATAATTAAGAATTCAATTTTTAAAAGGGTATTTTTTCAGATTGATATTTTACCAAAAATTATGCTTACTGATGTGATGTATGAGTTTTTGGTTGTGCTGGAGCATTTCTTCAGTTACTATAAGATATCATTCCTGGAATCTAATACTCACCTGTGTTCTGATTATGCTATTTCAAGAGCTTATGTATAAACTTGAGCGCTAAAGACTTGAAAGGACCTGAGTGAGGACAGGTTAGGGTCTTGCTTAAAACAAAAGCTTCTGATTCATTAATGATGCCTGCTATCACAATGTCATGGATGTAATCCAAGGGTCTTGGAAGATTCTTCAAAGGCAACAGAATAAGAAGATTTTAGATCTTTAACTTTCTAACTTTGAAAATCTTCTGTCACAAGTCAGAAAGATAATGTCTCTTTTCACCCAATGAGAAAGCTGTTCTCACACAAGCATAATTAATCTTCTGACACCACAACAAAGAAATTCCTTAAAAGGATTTCTCTGATTTCCTCTCGAGACAGAAGAGTGTTTTTATCCATCATCTGTTCTTCCTGATCCCTTCATTTTGAATATCCACATCAGCAGAATTGTCCATCAGAGCAGACAGCAGGAGGGAAATGTCCGCATGATTGATAGGGCCAATGCTCCCCAGGCCTATTTAAGTGCAAGCATCTATTGTTGCAAACTTACTTTACAGCAGTTAAACAAATATAATAGTCACCAATTCAACCATTGTGCAGCTTCATCTTGACTAAAACTAGTAAGTGAAATTTGCTAATGACAAGGCACTGATTTTGAAGCCAGATAAATTAGTCTGAGGTTTACTTAAAAAAAAGGAAAAGTATCAAAGCTATGAACAATTCACCAGGAAGTACCATAAACTATACTGTATATCCAAGGACATTCCCACTAAAAAGAAAAGTCTACTACATTAATAATATGGTACTTTAAAAATACATCTTAACAGTCACTCAATATTTCTCACCTACTTTGTGGCTGAGGACAGGGAAAAACTACATATACTGTATTACTAGCTAAGAAAATCAGGCATGCTAGTGGAGAATGAACTATTGGCTCTCCCTTAATTTTTTTTCCCTACTCACAGTAGTTTTCTTGTGGAGAGATTTAGAGGTGTCTGTGTGCTCTTACACCCATCTCAAGAAAGCTGAAAACCATCTGAGATTCCTTGAGTTTCTGCTACGTCCCTGGGGGCACTAATGAATCACGGCACTGCAGGCAGTTTCAAGCAGGGGAGCAAAGCACACCAGGCAGAGGTCCAGGCCACAGAAAATGCAAACTTGGCTCCACTTTCAAAGCAACCTACATGAAATAGACACAGATCTAGAGATTTTGCTAAGCTGTTAGGAGAGCACCCTGTATCAGCAGCAGAGGTTACAGCACGCTCTGTGTTCTTTATAGATGCTGCCAAGAAAGGCCACTTGTGTCCAGACTCCAGGACACACTGACACCGTGCTTTCTGTTTGCACCACAGTGACCTTGACAACTCAGTTCTGGACGCGCCCTACGCAAGTATTTGTTTATCCTTCCATCCACAAACCCTGAGGCAGCTTTCACAGGCCAGGGCGCCCGCTCACTGGTGCTCTCCTGGGCACGGTCAGGACTGACTGCCACAGCCTGTCTCGCAGCAGGACTTTTCCCCCACTGACCTGCCTCCTCAGTTAAGAGAAGCAGCTGAGAGCTGGTCCATAGCCAGAGTGTGTGTATTCTCAAAAGCCTGGCTAGATTACAGGTTTTCTTAAAACTGTGAGCAACTGAGGACTGCTTAGCCCTTGGAAGACCTCAAATAGAAGATTTATATCTAGGATAAAGACATAGGAAAAGTCTTGTGGATGAAGAGATATATAAGCAATTTAAAAGAAACATATACCTCAGAGTTCAAATATACAGAAGCTGGAAATCAACAGAGACCTGGTACAGAAAGTAACACAGAAAGGAGGATGTGTGTGAGAGGGGCACATGCACATCCGGGAGGGGTATTTCCTCTTCTGGGAAGATCAGAAATCTCTCAAGGACTCAGTTCACTGACAACTCTGCACTGTTGGTTAATGGTTCTTTTTTCTTCTTACCAGAATTCTGAGGGTTGTTGTTTTGGCTGGGGAGGGGCAGAAAGCAATCCTCACAATGTGTGTTCACCCATTTATGTGGAATGGCATTTTGTCAAGATGGAGACACTTTCTGGAGTAGTTGAGTTAAAACTTGAGCAACAAAGTATAAGCACTGCCCATGGCCAGGAGTGTATGACCCAATAAAGACAGCCAAACCTTCTTGTATATTTTGTGGGGGAAAACAATAGAGTCCTTGCAATTCAGCCCAAGTCCAAAAGGAATATGGTGGCTATATGATCCTTGGAATTCAATCCTTGATGGGAAACCTGTAAGTGCTGATATACACACAAATATGCACACATAAAATAAGAGTAGAAAAAACATTCTTTTGCCCTTTAGAGATATCTTTGTTAGGCAAGCATTAATCTTAGTGTGGCTCCTTACAGTATTTTAAGACTAATTGTGCTTAGAGCACTAAATTTGGATTAAGACCTATGTTGACTGGATCTAGGCTCTCCAAGCGAGGGTATGTATGATCTACTTTCTCTCTCTTCGCTTCCATTAACCCATGTGTAAAACAAGAATAATAAAAATGACACCTACGCTTCACAGGATGGTTGGAAGGATCACATATAAATTTGCAAACTACATAATCCCTGAGCACCATTCATTTCTGTGTTGCCCCCTTTTTCTTATTCATAATTCTTTAAGCAGATATGTCAAGTTCTCTGTCAGTTTTCTGTGTAGGTTGAAACACTCAGGTGTGCACATGCATAACAAACACCACAGTCTTTGGTGTTGAGAAAGAAGCAAACCTAACAGATTGAGCTGCATGAACCCATCTGAACAACCATGAGGGAAGAATGAGGAAACTGGGCAGAACCAACAAAGAACAGGCTCGGGAGGCATGAGCACAGGGAGCAAACAGTTTCTCAGCTCTTGCTCTGAACTCTATCTGCCTCAGTATGGCTCAGCTTCACCGTGTGTTGTCTTGGCACTGTTTTCAGGATGTGTATCCAGGAAGAACCAGGATATAGAAAGCACATGTGCTTGCTTTTATTTCACTTGATTTAATTTGACACTGTAGGCCAAGTAGTGGGACAGATGCTGAGGCCTCAAGTGTAAGGCCATTATATCCAGAAGTCCGCTGCTCAGAGGGGCCAAGTGACCCAACCTTCCTATGGTGTGATTAGGGGTGTCAAGAAGCCCAGGGGTAAGGGTGGGTGTGGCAGTGCATCAGGACTTCAAAGCCAGGAGGAATTTGCATGGCACAGAAAGCATGGGGTTGGAAACATTCCTCACAAAGGACTGAGGGGCGGAGAAGTCAAAGAAGTAGATGCCTGAAAAGTCAGACCAGGTTAAAAAGACAAATCAACTTTTTTTTCTTTTACAAAGGTAGTCCCTGAGGATTGGAGGCAAAAGAGGGACATGACCAAACCTGTTTTTCTAAAAGATATTCATAGGACCAAATAGGAGACACTAGAGGGGAAACAGGAGAAAGAACAGCTTAAAACGGTTTATCATTAGCTTAGTAAAGATAGCTAAAGGCTTGGGCAAGTGGCACAAGGGAATAGAACCACAATGGAGATGAGATGCTACTGATTGAGACTTTGGTGGGCTGGGTAGCAGAGTCACAGGGATGGGGGCTAGTGAGTGGGGTTCAGGATGATTGAGAAGTTCCTAGTTCAGACTCTCCGGAAAGCAGCAAACCCATAATTTGGATGGGGTAGGTAGCCAGTAAAGACAGCGTTGCCTTGTACATCCAGGCCTCTTGTTTAACCTGTGTCACTAACACCTGGGACTCCCCAGGACAGAATTTAGGAATAGACCAAAACATTAGGAAAGCACTATTTTTCAATTTGTTTTTAATAAGGTATTCTTTTCCTTTGATTTCTTTTCAAAAAGAATCCTATAACAACCACTATCAATTCTAATTCATAGTTACCCCAAAAAGTCAAAGTTTTATGGTTTATTTCCTAAACTGAATAGATCAATGGATTAGAGTCCTTGCAATTCAGCCCAAGTCCAAAACGAATATGTTGGCTATGTGATTCTTGGAATTCAATCCTTGATGGGAAATCTGTAAGTGCTCATATACACACAAATATACACACATAAAATAAGAGTAGAAAAAACATTCTTTTGCTCTTCAAAGATATCTTTGTTAGGCAAACATTAATCTTAGTGTGGTTCCTTACAGTATTTTAAGACTAATTGTGCTTAGAGCACTAAATTTGGATTAAGACCTACATTGACTGGATGGGTCTTTAAGTATGAGGCAGCTAGCTGAAGGGGAAAAAAAAAAAAAAAAAAAAGAGCAAACATCTGCCAAAAGGCCATATGTGCCAAATGGAAGATAAGAGTGGCCTTAGAGGAGGAGAAGGAAAAGGAGGAGGAGAAGGAGGAGGAGGAAGAGCAAGCAGTTGATACTTGTATCTTGCTGCAGAGGAGTTCCTAAATTGGAAGACCTAACTTACTAATGAGTTTAAGGCAGGGGCCCTTATCAGAGAGAACGTGTAGGAAAGAATGGTCTTAGTCTCACGCCACTGTTTTACATTTACCTATCTTTATCAGATTAAAAGACGATACGTATTAATAATTAACTAAAGTGTTACAGATGCAAACAAAACTAACATTACATTTTATTGGAAAGCAAACTGATTTCTTCACAAAATTGTGTGATTGTCTAGCACATTCACTTCTATAACAAGAACACAACCTGTAGCTGGGCGTGGTGGCACACGCCTGTAATCCCAGCACTTGGGAGGCTGAGACAGGAGGATTGGTATGAGTTCGAGACCAGTCTAGGCTACAAAAGTGAGCTCAAGGCCAGATTTAACTGCATAGCGAGACCCTGTCTCAAAACAAAACAAAACAAAACAAAACAAAAAACACAACCTGACTGCTGTGAATGGAGAAAGGAGTGTGGATAAGATTGAGCAGAGCAGCCAGCTGTCTCGGATCATAAACATCTGGGGGAATACAGTGGAGAAAAAAGACTGAAAGAGCCTGGCTTCCTGACACCATGACTCACACCTCAGGCCCACTTTGCTTCCCTTGGGACTTCCTAAAAGTGAAAGCAAAATAAATCTTATTTTATTGGAACCACTATTTTTTAGTTCCTTGTTACTGCCATACTTAATTCTAACAAAACCCATTTAAACATTTTCCTGTGTCATTTCATTTTTATGTGCATGTAAGTTTTCTCATAAAGGTAGGCATCATATTGTATATACTGTTCTCTTTTCTTTGATCAACTTGCAATACTTTCATATGCTAAACAAGAAACTATGATGTAATCTTTCAAGATTGTCTTTGACTATATGGCAACCAGTTCATGACTTGGGGACATTTAGTAAGTAATTCTACCTATCAGTGGACTTCCCTAATTTACTATAAATTTACTAGCTGACATCAGAACCAAAAATTGTATCACTGTACCTCCAAAACAGTATGGTAACTGTAATAAGTAAATAAGCAAAATAATATTTTCTGCTATATAATGTTAAGGGACATGGCCATTATTTCATTTAAACTGTTTTCTACTGAATCTGGTCATAGAAAAGAACTACAAGAAGAAATCTAGTAGGTATTTGGGTTTGGGGGTACCAAAGGTGGAGAAAATGGTAGATAACACTGTCACTCTATCTGAACTTAGAACTAACATTTTATGTAAGAACTTCAGGCTAGAAGGCTCAATCCCACAAAAAATACTCACTTTATACACTCTGTGATCAATTTCTTAGCCTAACTGGGTCAAAATAGGTAAAACTTAGGCAGTATTTCTCTACTAAAAAGGACACTGGCATTGTTAGGAAGTTCAAAGACTATAACATGTACCGAGGAAATCAGTGTGGAGAGTCCTCAAAACACTAGGAACAGCGGTCCCATTTGTCCCAGCTATTTCCCTTCTTGATGTCTTTCTGAAAGAATTAAAAGCATCACACCACAGTGATGTGTGCATACCCATGTTCATAGCAGCACAGCTGTAACAGCTAAATTTTAGAAACAACCCAAATGCCCATCAACTGAGAAATGGGTCAAGAAGATGTGGCTTGTTACATACTGTAATAGCACTCTGCCATAAAGAAGGGTAAGCACGAGACACTTCTAGCTAAATGGAGGGACCTTGAGACCATGCTCTTAAGTGAAATAGACACACGTGTAAATATTGTATTGTTTCTCTTGTGTGAGAAACTGAAAGTGTAAACAAGGACCGAAATATATAGTAGGAATTGTGAAATAGGAAGAAAATGATCAAAATGAGAGTCAAACAGGGGAGGTGGAGGGGGAAGGAAAGAAGGAAAAGTTAAAAACAGGAGAAAAGAAAGAAAAAATGAAAAAAGGCTTTTGTAAATGGGAAGGGGTTGAAGGAAAGGAATCAAGTTATATCATGGACAGGTACAAATCACCATGATGAATGTGGTAATTATGTATATCTAAAATGTATCAATAAAGTCTGGTTGAAAAAACTATAATATTGTATCTAAACTTGACAATAAGTCATTTTTTAAATGCATTTAGTATAGGGTCTACAGGGTCTCACTAGACAGATCAGACTCATAGTTTTCCTCTGGTTTTCAGCCTCCCAAGTGCTGGAATTATAGATGCACCATCACACCCAGTCTCAATCAGTCTCAGTGAGCCCTGGGATGTGGCCAGCACAGCATGCAGGGATTGAACCTAGGTTCCCGCGCTCTGCCTAAGAAGGTGCTTTAGTCCCCTGAACTATCTGGCTGGTCCTACTACACAATTTTTACCTGTGTGCTGAACTAATCAACCTTCTTTGTTACTTTCATGCTTCAGAGGTTTTGCCCTTGAGGATGTTCCTCTCTCCAAAAGCTTTTAACCAAAAGCAGATGTTGGCTATACAGAATCTTTTAAACATCCATGGAGACAGGCCGGGGAGATAGTTCAGCGGTCTAAAGCACCTGCTTAGGAAAACTTAGGAACTAGAAGGACCGCAGTTCGATCTCCAGTACCACATGTTGTGCCAGCCCCAGCCCCAGGGCAGGCTGAGCCAGCCATAATACAAAAATAAATAAATAAAATTAAAAAAATCCATAGAGACACTCATATGCTTTCTCCTCTAATGTAGAAAATTACTTGAACAATTTAAAAATTCCTAGAATGAGTTCTACTTCGTAATGGCATATTATTTTTTAAGAATACTTTTGAATTTTCTGAAACTATGTAGTCATTTGTTGCAGTTTCCTACCAATGTCACAATAGCATTATAAGAATAATGTTAAATTTGTATTCTTTCAAACACTTTAAAAAGAACAGGAAGTTTTCTTAGTTTTATTTCTTTAATATAATTGTCTCCTGAAAACATTTGAGACTGATCCTCTTTTGGGAAATCCCTCTTTAGCAATTTTCTTTATTTATCACAATTGGTGAGTCTTGTCTTCTGAGACCACTTCTGATCACTGTATTTCCCTATAAAGTTATCTATGCCATTCATATTAATTATTTTTGTGTAGTTGTCTCATGTTGTACCTTAGGATTCTTTTAAACAGCTTTTTAAAAAAATATATTTGGTTATTATAGGGCCTCACTATGCAGCTCAGACTCATGGTGATCCTCCTGTTTTCAGCCTCCCCAGCACTGGGATTACAGGTGTGCACCACCACACCTGGACTCTGTGCCCTCAGCATGCCTGAGGGCAAGGCTGCCAAGGCATGTGGTGCTGGGGATCAAACTGCAGTCTCTGTGCTTGCCTAGCTTGCCTAAGCAGGTGCTTTAGTCTGCTGAGTTATCTTGCTGGCCCAAATCTTTTTTTTTTTTACATGTGTGTGTGGGGTGGCACTGGGGATTGAATTCAGGACCTTGTGCTTACCAGGCAGGTGCTTATGCACTGAGCTATTTCCCCAGTCCTAACCAACTCTTTTTGTTTGGTGATTTTTTTTTAACAACATATTTCACTTTGTGATTTACACTTTCTTCTTTTTGTATAAAATTACCTAAGTTCATCATTCCCCTCACACCCTCGAAGAGATCAAGTTCCCAGATTACTTTGTTAGTGCTGCATTTTTTGCTTATTTTCTAATTTTTTATATTTGCTTTTACTTTTATTAGTTGTTATGTTTTCCTTGGATTTTATCTTCTGTGACTGCTCTTTCAGTTGGTTGCTCCAACCACTTAGTTTCATTTTATTTACTAACATGTATGTATTTCATTCATTCAATTTATGTACAGTACTGGGGATCACACCTAAAGACTCTATGCTTGGCTAGTGAGCTATACCCACAACCCTTTTTATTTTTATTTTTTTAGATTATCTTTCTATTTATTTTTTATGTATTTAGTACAGGGTCTATAGGGTCTCACTACACAGCTTGAACTTGTAGTGATCCTCCTGTTTTCAGCCTCTCAAGCATTGGGATTACAGGCACACATCACTGCTCAGCATGCCCCGGAGGTGGGGCCAGCACAGCATATCAGGGATCAAACTGGGTCCCTGAGTCTGCTTATTTTTTATTTTTAAAATCAAGGCTTACCTCAAACTTGTAATCATCTTCCCTTAGCCTGCCAAGTAGTTGGGATTACAAGCATGTGCCACGAGGCCCAGCAATATATCTCTTTTAGACAGTAACTCTGATTAAATCTGGCTTTATCTGTGTTTAAGGTCGTATTGTATAGTGGTTACAAACCAACCACTGGAGCTAGACTACCTGGATATAAATCCTATTTATTTCATTTATTAGTTATGAGACTAGGAAGCAAGTCAATATGTCTTGCTGTTGCCCCACTTTCTTATCTATAAAACATGGATAATACAGTTCCTTTGGCAAATAGTTATCACAGGATTAAATAAATTGATACCAAGAACAATGGCTGGCACACCTAAGAGCTTAAGAACATTTTTTGAATTTATTGCATTTTTGAAATGTTTGATCTCAATTTTATTTTATTTTGTGTATCTAGTACAGAGCCTACAGGGTCTTACTATACAGATCAGACTCAAAGTGATCCTCCAGTTTTCAGCCTCCCAAGCACTGGGATCACAGGTGTGCACCACCACAACCAGTATCTATCACCATTTTATTTATTTATTTATTTATTTGTTTGCTTGTTGTGTTTGTTTCTTTCTTTATTTATTTTGTGGCTGGCTCAGCCTGCCCTGGTGGTGGCGCTGGCGCAGCATGTGGTGCCGGGGATCGAACCGCAGTCCCCGCAGTTGCCTGAGCCTTCCTAAGCAGGCGCTTTAGACCACTGAACCATCTCGCCGGCCCTCTATCACCATTTTTAGCTGCCTGATTTTATCTCTTCCATGCCAACTATTATTTTTCATTTCTTTAAAATCAAAAGGAAACCCTTTCAACACATCTCATTTCAGGGACATATACCCTTCTTCCTAGCTTTGTTGAATTTGTATTTTTCATGAAAGATCAAACGTGTTTTACAATACCAAAAAAATGAACGCCTATAAATTTTATAAAATATTAAAATGCATCTTTTAGCCTTTTTTCATCTTCTTTAGGGAAAGCAGTTATATAAATACTAGACTTTCTTTTTTTTTTTTTTTTTTTTTTTTTTTTTTTTTTTTTTTTTTTTTTTTTTTTTTTTTTTT